>PGTU02001939.1:0-12622 GCA_002896215.2 Cicer echinospermum
GATAAAGTCATAGATGAACTTTGACTCTAATAAAAATTATTAACTAATTATTAACATTAAAAAAAAATGAAATCTAAATTAATAGTTGCCTTATAATATATAATACTCTTTTGTTTGCATGTGAATTTATTCACTAAACTTCTTGAAACCAAAAAAAGTATATCCTTCCTCTATCCGTCCTATGATTTAAAAAATGATTTTAGAACGATTAATTAATCTCTGTAATTTCACCATGAGAAGGTGAGAGAATCAGATGTCAACGGGAGAAGAGAAAAAAATGTAGTCTACATAAAAAAATGCAGGTTAGTTTATTTATTCATTCGTTCATAATTCATTTATATAGTATACATATTATTAGTACATCTTTGTCTAACATTAAAATGATGCTTACCACACACGAATTTTTATTATATAGATAAATACTTAATAAATTAATAATTGAGTTAATTTTTTAATTTAAAACTAAAATCTACTTTTTATAACTCATTTAACTTCTCTCAACTTAGCAATCAAATTATCTCCTAGAGACTCACTTACCCACCTATAATTAAGAAACATTGTGTCCAACACAATCTAATCTACTATTCTATGATTATTACGTTTCTCCCATACCCACACTCTCATTATGATTATTGTCATGATGACCATATCAAGAGATTTTTTGTTATGAAATATCTAGAGTACATATATTGTCAATACCCAAATCATGATTATTGGTATATCCATCATTCCCTCTGAGGAAAAAAACTAAAAACCATGGTTTCCTAATTTTCTCTTAGCAATCTAAATTCAAATTCACCCGACTCACAATAAATGTCTTTTAAAGTTTTTGTATATATATTAAGAAATGTGATAATTATAAAAATTATTTTAACAAACTATTCATTTAATTATTTATGTAATTTTTTACTATATAATTTAAAATATAATAATGATTTTAAAAAGTAATATATATACATAATTATTAAGAGTAATATAAGAAAATAATAATTAAAGTTGCATTGAAAATTATGAATGATTTTTATTTTAAGATATTTTATTTTGTATGTTAAAGTCACACTTATTATGAGACTTAGAAAGTAATATTTACAGGTTTTTAGAAGAGACAAATTGCGTAGGCATGTGTATTAATCTCTGTAAAATTCCAACTCAATCGTTTGTAAAGAACTCTCTGGGTATGCCAGTCAACATGGTACCAAGTAAGTATCTTAAGCAATTGCTTGCATGAGTATAAGCATGATAAACATAGTATATTTTAAGTATTCATTTTCTTCATGAAAATATTTTATATTTATTTTTAAAATATAGGTTAATTTTAACTTGTTATTAATTTAAGAGACACGAGACTCTCTAAAAATAGTCTCTTATCGCTTTGTGAGTAACTAAAATTAAAAATAAAAATGAAAATAGAAATTATTTATACTAAATAAACAAGCCGTTAAAAGACCAATTTCAAAAATACCATATCTCATGAACCTAAATAATATTCATAAGTTAAACTTCATATATGTTTTTTTCTAATTATAATTAATTTTCAAATATGGTTTTAATATCATGAATGAATTGTGTTTACCAAAAGCATTCAAATTGAACATGATGAGTAATGTGTCAACATTTTGAGACATTTCTATATATGTAAATATAACTAATTACTAATAATAAGGAGATAATAAATTCAATCCTTAGGTACAACGAAATACTAATGATATTAATAATACTAATTAGTAACATCAGAGTGATGAAAAATGTTTTGCTAAGTTGTACATGACTCTTAATGAACTATAGAAAATAAAGGAAATTCCTATGATTAAATAAATCTCAACAATTGAAGTATACAATTAGATTGATTTTTTTATTTGCAGATTTTGATGACATGAGTTGTGAGATGACATTTGGACAGGATCCTCCAGCATCAACTGATGATCCATCACTGAAAACACCTTGTTATAAACAATGTGATTACATTTTTTTCACATGCCAATTTATATTTTCAATAGCTAAATTAACATGCTTTTTGCAGACCAAAAGGAAATTTATTTTTGGCATGCAAAGTGGCAAAATTATTTAAGAAATGTAACTAATATAATGTATGTTGATATATCATACAGGCAAGGCATATAAAAGTCATGGAACAAACTGCCTCATTTAATGCAGAAGGTATGGATGGAAGAAATCATTTTAGGATACAACTTATCACTTTTTACCAACCACTAATAGTTACATTATTACATGATATTTTTTTCTTTCTTTAGAGGAATCAAAGTGAATTATTAGTGTCAATTAATGTTAACAAACTGATATTGTTCAATTGATCTTCTCCATGCAATAAGGATTAACTTGATATTGGTGATGAAATCATTGGTGTCTTTTATCCATGATTGCAGAATGAAATAATTTTGGGAGAAGTGGTTTGACTTAAGATTTGTTGTAGGCTTTTAGGACAGCAAGGATGAAACAAGAATATTGTCTCCCACGTTTTGTATGCTGCCACAACTCATACTTATCAGCCATAGTTTCTCTCATTATGAAAACAACTAAGTGCACCAAAGCACTTAAAACCAATCATTACTTACTGGATTTCTATCATTTTAGTAGTTTGAAAGTTCTTTCCTTTTGGTTTTCAAATATCAAATATATGTGTAAAAAAAAATCATAAGTAACCAATAGACCAATGGTTTATTCATATGATATGAAAGTGGTTATTTCCAATGTTTCCAGCATTTTCACTATCATATAATATTTATATTTTGACATCAAGCACCTAGACTTTTGACTCTAGAATAGTGATTTTTAGCTCTAAGAATGAGTATTTATTGTCCCAATTATAAATTTGAAGAGAAATGTCAGTCTAAAGGTAAAAAATTACCATTTTTAAAGTGAAAATGATACGCTGAGAACAAAATTAAAACAAATATGAAAATTGAAGATAACAAATTTCAATTTTAAAATAGAGTGACTATATTTTTAAATGTGATGAAAATAAAAAAAATGATAAAAGATTATAATTAAGTCTAAAAAATAAATAAAAAATGTATTTTGATATTATAATTGACGCATTTAACTATCATCAGTTTTACTGGCTTATTTATTTTGATATTTAACAAAAAGTACACATATGATACTCTCTCTTATGATTTCTTCGTTTTAAAACTTCGTCTAACTTTATATTTCACATTGTAATAAAATGACAGATTTGTCGTCGTATAAATGTTAAAATTTATCATTTCAGTTTTTTAGTATAAAAATGAGTATTATTTTTTTTTTTACCAAAAAACTTAACATATGTATTTGTCAAAAATTAACTTATGTTTTTAAGCATTTCTATACCATAAATTATTGTGAAGTTTTCTAGAACGTATAACAAAAAAAAAAAAATTCAACATTTTCGAAACACAATCATTACTGAAAAATTTAAAACCATAAGTTTTCCGAAAATTTTATCATTTTTATTTTAATATTTCTTTTAACTTATTCAACCTTATCTACTGGAATATTTTTTTAAAGGTTTTCCGTACATACTTTTTCAATCTTTTGTACCGGAATTTTTTTTAAAGTTTTCCGGTACAAACTTGAATACATTTTCAACCTTTTATAACGAAAAACTTTTTGGAAATTTTTTTAAAAGTTTTTCGATATAAATGTGTATACCTTTTCAACCTTTGTACTAAAAAACATTTTTAAAAGTTTTTAGTACACATCTTTTCAACCTTCTGTACCGAAATTTTTTTTTAAAATTTTTCAGTACAGATTTCCGGTACAAACCTTCTATACATAATTTTTTTTAAAAGTTTTTCGGTTAACCTTCTGTACCAAAAATCTTTTACGTACACGAAAATTTGAATTGTTTTGTCCGAAAATCTTTAAATGGTAAAAGAAAGAAATCTGAGTTGGTAAAATAATAATAATAAAAAGAAAAAAGAATAATTTGATATTTTTAAAATATTATAGGGATATAATTAAAATTGGAGGTACACGGTATAATTTGCGATAAAGAAGGAGGTGTAAAAAGTTGGCCCAGTATTGTCAATTGAAGCCCAGTAGCCAACTAACAAGTTATTTGAAAGCACCAGCCATCATTTGTTAATGCCTATTAGATATCACTTATCTTTTCCATGATAGCTGCTAGATAATGCCCAACTCATTTTTCAGTTCTTCAACATGCAAACAATTTTGTCAATGTGACTACAGGCACGAGTAAGAATGCATAATTATACATTGCATGTTCTGTTCCATAGCTTTGAGAGTGATTACATAATCTCATATTAACAATGGAGATTCATGGGAAAAGAGAGAAAGAAATAAAAATAGACGGTAAAGTTTCAATTGAATGTCAAATAGTAACGAATACAAGGATCTTAAAAAGAATATATATAGTAAAATATAAAAAATTATTTAACCACCAATTTAAAAATTTAAAAATGTAAAAGATCCAATATTATCATGAGGTTAAGCGACATAATTTTTTGGTATAATAAAAAAAAATTGTCAACTTTTTAAAGGCAAGATCTAGTAATTTTGATTATTGAAAGCAAGATCGATATCATTATATGTATACTGAAGATACATCAATTCAATAGTAATAATATTTCATTGTCATCAAACAAAATATTAAATATTACAAAAAGTTTAATGTAAATATTGTAGATTTTTTTTTTTATTTCTGCAATTATTTTTTCATTTCTTTGTAAGTTCTTCCTTGCATATTTCACCATTCATTAAATACTTTCTAGAAAAATAGAGAAATCATTATTAATTAAAACAACTATGTTACAACTGTTTTTTTTAAAGAAATTTGAAATTTGTCTCTTAAAATTACAAAGTAATATTTTTATTATCACGTTAACACCTCATGGACGATCAGTTTAAATACTTCAATTAAACAATAATCCTAATAACATATGTCATAAATTTATAGGTTAAGAAAAGTTTTAAAATTATTTTAAAAACGTTATTTATAAATTTATTATTGAGCACTTTAAACCGTGCGAAAATTGATTACAAATGTTATCTATATTTTTATAATAAATTTTCATTTTATGAAGAAATTGATTTTCATACAATACCTTTTTATTTTTTAATTTCAATTTCAAATTTTAACCAAAGTGATTGGACTCTTAAAATAGTTAATGAAAACTCCAACTAAACAAAAATTATTAAAAAAAATTGAATTTTATTAAACAATTTTTTAATTATATTTTATTATTTCTATTAAATTTAAATTATAAAAATCAATTTTCTTAATAACAGTTCTATTATTAAAAAAAATTGACACAAAGTACAGGTCGTGTATGTACAACTATAAAGAAAGGTATTACTTCCCTAGTTCCCTTAGCTTGGCTCAATTATTAGCACATACTGACAAGTTTACATATCATATGGCAAAGGACCCCCTGAGGGAGACAAAGCCTGTTTAAGAAACAATAGCCAACATAGCCTTTACAACCAACAAAGGTTAGGAATGGCCACATTTAATGATAACTTGTGGAGAGTCATGTGCCTCTGCCATTTCACTTCATGTACTTCTCATTCATATTATGATTATGCATTGCTAAGTTTGTGCACACTAGGGATAACGAACCCCAATTTTTAAAAATTTAGTAGTATCTTTTTCTTTTTTCCTAAGGAAAAATAAAATATTTCTAACTTTGATTTCTTAGACGAAACAATTGCACTTTTTTTATCGATTTCTCGTGTTTAATTTTAAATTATCAATTCTCTCTCTTTTTTAATTAAACTAATGAAAAAAAAAATAAATATACTTTAATATTTAAAATGCATAAACAGGTAATTTTTAACTTATTTCTTTGTGGAGAAATCAAAATATATTAACACCATTTTTTTATTACAAACACCACATTTTTTTAAAGAAAATTACATTTTTTAATCATGTCATGCTTGTGTATGTACAACTACAAAACGGTTATCTTAATCAACTAATTTTTTAATACATATTAAAATTGTAATATCATGCCAAGTATGGAAACTAAATATAAAACTATTAGGAGTTATGAAAATAGAAAAAAAAAAATGATATCAATTTTCATTTTATAAATTTGTGTTAATTTTATAAGTTAACGATGCAATAAGCCAACACGGTTATTATCATTAATCGTAATTTTATGCTTTTGTTCTCTAAAGTATATTTTGTCCAGGAAGATTTAAGTCCGATTAACCTACGAAACGAGGATAAGGAGGATAAGTTAAGGAATGAAATCAAATAATTGAAGGACACTAGACAGAGGACCTTAATTGTTACAATTAATAACTGGGCCTACTCAGTGGCAAAAACGTCAATGCAAGTGGAAATAGATGGGCCTATAGGCCCACTAGAAAGTCAAGGCTCATGTTACCCGGAAGAAGGAAAAGGCTGTTTCTAAGATATGGTAGCTCCCAAGTCCCATCCAATCAAAACCCCGCCAATTTCTTAATAATAAAATGTAAATAATATTGTGTATGTCTAAAAAAAAAACGGGTTTCGTATGCATATATCCCCTTTTTTTTATTTTTAATTCTTCAAATGCCCTACTCTGAAACAATATTCCCTGAATGCTCTACTTTTTCGTTTCAATAGAAAGTCGTTCTCTAGAGAAGCGACCTCCTGAAGAGGAATTTTTTTTATGTTAATAGGGGGTCGTTTTCTAAGGAAGCAACCTCCCACTGCGTTGGTTTTTTTTTGTTGTTATATTTTAAAAATAGTTTATTATTACAATTATTAATTTTAATTATTTAAAAAATAAAATACTAATGCATAAAATAAAATAAAGTATAGTAATAAATTGATAAAAAAATTTATTATTTTAATTATTATTATTTTAGTTCCATATAATAAATAATTATTATATGTATAATAAAAAATATTATAATTAAAATGACTTAAATACATATTATATTAATTTTAAAATAAATAAATTAAAATGATCAATTAAAAATTAATAATTGAATAAAATTAAATGAAAAAAAATATTATATGATAACATCGCAAAATAAATGATGAAATACATTAAATTATTAATTAATTATTTAAAAATAAATACTAATAATTATAAAATTACGTTAATAATAATTATTAATAAATTTTTAATTTAATTATTGTTATTATTATTAATAAAAATTATTTACTTTTAATATAAAAATTATTATATGTATATTAAAATGAATTAAATGATAATATATATATTAAATATATATTAAATATATATTATAATAGGATAACAATTTGAAAAAAAATTTTATATTGATAAACATGAACTAAATGAATACATTAAATTAATTTAATTATTTAATAATAATAATAATTAATAAAAATCAAATAATTACTTATTAATAATGTAAAATGTTATTATTATAATAAATTGGCTTTTATATTGATAACTTGATTAAATAATATTATGATAATACAATAAATGAATTATTAATAAAATAAAATAGTAATACTATAATCACCAATTGAGTATATTGGATAACTTGAAAATGAAATGAAATACATTCATTAAATTAATAATAAAAAGACATCAATCAAATTTTGAGAGACAATGACATTTTCTAGTATGACCAGAGACCGAAATAAACCCGCATTTTCTTGGTTCTCTTTCTCTAACAGTCATTTCTGTTCTAATGCGTTTGCTCTTTGGACGACCTTTTCGTGACTCTCCGCAATTAGTGGATGTTGACACACCTTAACATCCTTCATATTGTGGGCCAATATCCTTGGTTTGGTATGGGTGGGAACACTTATCATTCATAGGACTTTTAATACCATTTCCCACTTTATACACATCGGGTATAAGGCTCCAATAATTTATACTTATCTAGAGCATCTGCAGTATGACATGTGAACAAGGCATAATGTTTACTTGATATATTCCACAATCGCACCACTTGTTAGAGAAGTTTACACTGAAATGACCAATGGTCGCCCTTCTCTTGGACCACTGTCTCGTGCATCATGAAAGTATGGTTGCTCCGATCAAAAACTATCCACCCTACGACTATTGGATTTAGTTATTTCCAATTTCATAAATCTATGCAAATTTTTGTGTATACCTAACCAGAAGCTAAATTGATGCGTGTTGTTTTTCCATGGTTGGAAATAGTGTCCATGTTTTAAAATAAGTCGATTGCACCAAAGCATTGATGGAAGGTTGCGCGGGCCTTTTTCATACTGCGTTGATTGACTCCACAAGGTGAGTTGTCATCTGACACCCACAACGACTACCTCCATCGAATGCTTGAATCCAATCTTGTCGAGGTATGTTGTCTAAACCAATGCTTCAAAGCATCCGATTTAGCATGACTGATTTCTCTCTACGGTAGTATCGATATGTAGGCTCGTTGATAGAAGTAACCTGCTATTAAAACAGTAAACAATTTTATAAAATTGAGAATAAAATTATTAAATTACACTAATTATAAAAATTAAGAATGAAACTACTTACCCATAGAAAAACTTTTTTCTTCAAAGCATTGTCTCTTAAATTCCTTGTAAAATTTTGTGCAATATGTCGGACGCAGAACATATGCTTTGACGGAGGATCTTGCCACCACTTATTCGGAATTATTATAAGCACTCTTAATAGATTTCATGTCTACTGGAAATCAAACAAATGTTGGCTTGTGGAGTGACAAATTTCTCAAATTTCTCAAAAAGAAACTCCAACCTTCTTCTTGTCTCACCTTCCACAATAGCATAAGCATAGGAATTGTGTTGTCGTTCCCATCTTGTGCAACTGCTACCAATAGAGTTCATTTGTACTTGCCGTACAACCAAGTCTCATCAACTTGTACCATTGGTTTGCAGAATTTAAACGCAGATATACACGGAACGAAAGCCCAAAAAGTTCTATGAAAAATCCTTATCCCTATTATATCAACTATATCTCTCATGATAAGCTGGGATGCTTTCCATTTCTATTTTAGTTCCTGGAAAGCAACGCACGTTTTCATAACCAAACAACCATTGTGGGAGTTGATTGTAAGACTCTTCCCAGTTGCCATAAATTTTGTTCGATCGCTTTATTCTTTCCTATCCAGGCTTTTTTATAACTAACTGTGTAGTTATGTAAAGACGAATCTGAAGCAACAATTACCTTCACTTTGATTGAAGGATCCACTTTCACAACTGCATTATGCTTTGATATATCATATTAGAATCGAGCTTCGTATGATCTTGTGACAATGCAGAATTTGTGGCTGCATGTATGGAGGCACATTCAATTTAACAACCAACCACAATTCACTTTTTTTGGGTTTTGAAGCTCTACATCTAAACAAACACATTTGGATCTGAACAATAAATGACATACCTTTCTAAATCTGACTTTTGTAACCACAAAATTCAATGATTGTTTTAAGTGGTAGCGCTTGATTGCATGTATGCATTCATCTTGTTATGAAACTTCATTCCAACCGCAAGAGAGATTCCATCTACTGTTGGGACTTCGTCAATAAATGAGCAAGTGATCAAATTTATTGATTTCTGTTGAGTACCTAAAATTGTCATCTTCAGGTGAGAATGGTGGATCGAAATCAGGTAGAGAAATAAAGTTGATCTTCGTGCTTCCATATCTTCGTCACATCAATGTCATCGACATAATTATCAGTTTGAATTCATCGAAGTATGAATTTCAAACCTCTTCACTTATAATCATTGTATTCCTCGTTGATACATATGTAAGACACTAGGGGAAGATCGCATTGTGGACTTGTTGATGAGATTGATGATGGAGTTGAAAACTTTCTGAATGAGTTTGTTCTAATTGGGTTGAATATGGTTCGTAGTGTTAGTGATGGAGGATAATGTTGTGACGAGAGGATAGGTGTTGTGAGCAGAGGATAATGTTGTGATGGTTTCACAGTGTTGTGATGGTTCATAGTGATGTGATGGTTCATAGTGTTGTGATGGTTCATGTGTTGCGAATGGAGAATATAGTTCGGGTTGATAAGGTATGTTTGATGTTGGATGGTTGATCAATGTTTGTTGATTGGGAGGAGCAGGACTCAAAGGTAACATATAACTCGATGGTGCCGAGTTGTACCACTGTTGCATAAACATCAAACATCAACTCAAACATCTTCATCGCGCAAATCTTCATGAGTCAAACCTTGTTGTATTTTCACAAAGAACACGAGGTGTCGATAAACTATATCACTTCATCGTGACGTTGTCGCCGAGCTGTAATTTTTTTCTAATGAAATTCTTTAGACGAGCAAGGGTTGCTTCCCGAATGTACTTTGAACGCCTTTTTATAGTCTCTTACAAATGTTTTTTCCTTCAACTCCATCAACAAGTGAACCATTGTAATATAACAATACAAATTACTGTTGAGCACCATGACTAATGATTGATCAGTATGAATGGTAAAAAGGTGTGGTGAGAAGGATATAGTGTGAGATAGAAGGTGTGGTGAGAAGGTATGGTGAGATAGAAGGTGTGGTGAGAAGGTATGATGAGATAGAAGGTGTGTTGAGATAGTCTATTTATTAGAAACTTTTTCAACATTGAAAATTGTTTAGAATCATCTAATTGGTTGAAACTATATCACAGATGATTGCCTTCCATAGATTGATTTAGATCCGTTGATAAATTTTATTCAATGGACAGATTAAATATTGAATAGAAGATCATCTAATTGTTTAAAACTATATCAAATCAAAGATTGCCTTGCATAGATGATTTAGATCCGTTGATAAATTTATTCAATGGCCAAGATTAAATACTTGATTAGAGATCATCTAATTGGTTGAAACTATAATTACAAGGATTGCCTTGCATAGATGATTATACATCCGTTGATAAAATTTATTCAACGGACAAGATTAAGTGAATGGCGTAACTGATGTGCCGTGGCCTGGGGAAGCGACCTCTTAAAGAGTCGTGGCCAGTGGTAAAACTCGGAAATTATAAGATAGATGTCGGGTTCATCACTGCTATGGTTGAGAGATGGAGACCTGAAACTCACACATTTCATCTTCAATAGGTGAGTGCACAATAACTTTTGGAAGATTGTTTTATTACATTTTTAGGATATAAACGTTTCTGGGTTACCTGTTAGCGGGTTCCAATTTTGTGCAAGTAAAACAAATCTGTCAAGATTCTTAGGAGTTATCCCACCCGATGGAGCAACAAAAGGTAATTCTATTAAAATTAAAGGTGGCTTAAGGATACATTTGACGATGTTGGTGAAAATGCATCTGAATTAGAAAAACAAAGCATCATGTCGAGCATACATCCTACGTATGATCGGAGCTATTGATGCCTGACAAATCCAACAACCGTGTACATCTAAAATATCTTTCACTAATTAGGAGATTTAAACAAGATCCTAATATAGTTGCGGGGTCAGCAGTTTTAGCTACACTTTATAAAGAATTATGCCTTGCAACGAAACCTGGTTGTATATCTATGGGAGGATGTGCATATTGTTGCAAAACTGGGCATGGGTATCGTTTGTCTTGTGGATCGCTCCTGAATCTCCCAAACCATGGATATTTCCACTTGCACAAAGGTAACTATATTATTTTTATATATTTTTTTTAAAACCAATTGCTTACCATATTGATAATTTTATTACATTTTTATTTTTATTATATTCGACAGGTTTAATTCTGGTGGTCTAAATTTTGCTAAAGTTCCTCATAACGACGTAGAAGGATATCGAAACACAATTGATCACATGATGGTGAGGAAGTAATATATTAAATCACATTTATTTGGAATTTTTTTAAATATTTTATTATTTATACTTGTTATAATTACTTTAGCTTATTTTTTACATGTTAGTTTTAATGGAGACCTTATCTCGGGTTTCCAACATGAATTTCAGAAGAAGATAGGGCCACTTGGAGTGCATGTACTTATCTACTCTGTTATCATATTGTTGAAAAACATCATACAGATAGAGTCACACTCCAGTTTTGGTTTAACATCAAAAATACCACAACCACCAGAGGACAATGAAATTGTATCACGAGGTCGACATGAGAGCGTGGGATTGATGATAATTGGACTTGGGTTTGGAGGGAAGAAATAAACCATTGGAATGAGCGTAAATAATACGTGTGCAAAGACATCCGTACAAGGTGTTTTATTCATAACACAGAATATATTGATTGGTTTAGACAACACACCAAATTGTTTATATCTGTAGAACAATATCTCTGTGATCCCCGTTTACAACCGCCGTCATATCCTCGTGTGCAATCGACCTCCGAATCAACCCCACAACACCAATACACAGCAGGACCGTCTTCATCATCACCTCACATGCACGTCGCTACTGAAGTTCCATTTTATGATCCACCACCATCTCAGTATTACGTTCCGTCGGTGCCAGAAATACCAACACCCGGTTATCCGACAGAAGATGGGCTTCTCTATAATTTGTTTGGAACTCAGTGCACAACTCCTGAGTCGGCATATGCTGTATTTGATTCAATGTATAATCAACAATCGCAAAATTTAATGGAAGCAGGTGGCAGTGGTTCTAATCCATCTACAGCTTACATTGAAGAAAATGATCAAAATGACGATGAACCGGAAGAACCGCAACTTGTTCAGAGAGCTAGACGAGTTCGACGACATCGTACATGTGGGACTGAGGGTCATTTAGGTGGACATCATTGA
>PGTU02001941.1:0-11174 GCA_002896215.2 Cicer echinospermum
TTCATTGTTTTGCGTTGTTTCGTTGTTTTAGTGTAGTGTCGAATTTTGGTGAGAAATCAACATGACATATGTGGAGTATTTCAGACATATCAAGAGTTGTAGATGTCCAATTGGAGGCAAACCAAGAGCAAATGAAAGCTAAGATCCATAGATAAACTTTTCTTAAACACAAAGAACAATATTCGGATTCAAAAGATGAAAAAAGATGCATTGATAGTTAGACAATAGATGTTGTATGCTGGAGAGCAAACGCCTGCGCCTAGGGCACATTTCTATAGTATTTTGACATCCTGCTTCTTTCCAGGAGCGGTGGAGCGCCTCTAGCACGCGTGTAGAAGCGCATGAAACACTGCAAAATGCATAAAAATGTGTTTTTCTCATTTTCTAGGTATGTTTTTTGCTTTTTGGATGTTTGGAGACTTGTGCCCTAGAAGAGAAACTTATAGGAGGTTGGTTCTAACACCATTAAAGGAGTTTTATCAAGAATCTTTCATGAATCTTTCATGTAATCATTCTTCAATCCTCATATTTTTCATGAGTAATTAAACACTAATTGTTAGCGATGAGTTAAACATGATGAAACTCTTACTTTTCAGATTTGATTTCTAGTTATATGAATGAATTTTTTGAATTATTTTTCTCATCTCTATGCTTGAAGAATTTTATTGCTTGGTCAACTTTAAATTGTTTTGTGTTTTATATTTTTAAATGGAAGTGGACCTTATGAATGCTTGAGATGAGAAATTCATGATATTGTCTTCTAGGGATAGATGCAGGTCATGAAACAATTTGAATTATTTGTAGAAGCAATAGTTTAATAAGAGAATTTTTGTATTGTAAAACTTAATTATAATCTTAAATTCACTAAGGAATTTGGGGTTACTTTGGAATTAATTGTTCAGTCACTAAGGAATTATGGTAAGAATAACAAAGATAATTTGGTAGTAGTTCAATAAATGAATTTAGGAATTAGGATCAAATTTTAAATCAATGTTGGATTCGAAGTAAAGCTCATTCTTGACATTTTTGTATTATGAAAGTTCAATACGATTACTCTTGCTATTTTTAAAATTCTTTATTCAATTGAGAAATATTTTGTTCAATTTTAATAATTAATTTTAATTTGATAGTATCTTGAGTTCGACACTTGGTCTTACTGTTTAGTTACTACTTGCAACGATTTAGTACACTTGCTGAAACGCTATCAGCGAATGTGCCAGAATACTAGACTAGGACTTTAGCCCAAAACCTATTGAATTAGAATACTTCTTGTAGCATTATTTTTTTTTTTTATAAAAGGAAGAAAATAATGTTGATGTACAAATGTTTGTTGGTTTGGTTGAGTTAAAAATTTCAATATTTTAGAGATTAAAATTATATTTTATGCAACAATTTCTTTAAATATAATCCCAAAAAAATCATATTAGATTTCAAAAATTTTGAAACAAAATAATGGATAACAAATAATATGATTCAAATTGTCATAATTGCACTGCTAAAATCTATGCAACTTTGAAGAGTTGGTACAAGTTTTCCTTTTGTGTATTGCTATAATATTTTTATTGTACTTCTTTTGGCTCACTTCATGAGTTGCTTGACCCATATTGTAGCATCATGGTATCCTGTAGATAAATAAAAAAATGTTCATAATAATAAAAATAATAGTAAGATGGTTTTGTGGGAGAGCCACAATGTTCGCTAATAAAAAGGTCGTGATTTTAAGTCTTTCTACATAGAAAAACACTTATTAAAACTAACTTTTATCTTTAAAAAAGTTGTATACGATTTTGTGTGATGTAGCAAGAAATGAGGAAGACAAACTTACGTATTGCAGTCAATGCTAGGATCAATCGAAAAGGAGAGACCAATGTTACAAAGTTGTGGAAGTTGTTTTGCTTTGTCAGAGTTAACTCCAAATTTTATTGAAGCACCTTTGAGACATTGACAAATATCACGTCGAACCTGAGTGGTGTCTGCCTTTTGAAATAAATTATGTGCTCCTTCGCAACATGTAGTAGATGGTGCTGGTTGGCCTACTCCTGTCAAAAACGGTGCACATGACACTAAGGAAATAATAGCCTCAAAGCAACTGATGTCATCAATTTGGTGGGCATCCAATGTTCTCACTTGCATGCCTAAAACCATTACAAGCATTACAAAAGCAATAATCTTCTTCCCCATCATCTTAATTTAACTATGTATACACTATACACGTTAGGTTTTTATGAAGTTTTAGAATGATCAACCACCACAAGCATCCCTTAATTTATAGGCAAGATAAGTTACCATTTTATGGTAACACATGTGTTTCTTGTTTATTTTTATTTATTAAAAAATTAAATTTCATTAAAGTCTTCATTTTCCATTTCCTTTTAAACGTTAATTACTATCTTAGATATCCTTGGTTAGAGTTAAAGATTAGGACAATTAATTGTAACTCTTAATTACTAAGCCAATAAATTCTAAGAATCGATAATCTCCAAAATGAATATTTTTATGATAAAAATTATTGAAAGTTTAAATATTTACCTTAAATGAAATAATACTTATAAGAACTAATTTAATATTATCTAAATAAGAAAATAAATAATAATAATAATAATAATAATTGACTACTTCCAAAGAATTTACTAAAAATAAAAAAATGTACCAAATAAATCATAAAATTAATTTGTCAATAGACAATCGAACAATAAATTATTGTCTATTCACATTCAGAATGCCACACTACTCAATTGCCAGTAATTTTCTAAAACATCATTAAAAACGTTGAGCCTATTTATCTTAATAGAACAAAATATTTGATCCAAATTACTTAATAGAAACAAAATATATATAAAAAAAAATACGAGGTAAAAAATAACGACGTAATTTATAAAATAAATTTAAATATTTCTACATTAGGAAAAATTGGAAAATTTAAAAGAATAACAAGAACAAAATTAACATATTAGTTAGCAAGACGCCCCCCCTGATTTCTATATATATAGTTTGATAGATTGTTTCCTAAACAATATGTAACATTTGCACAAAGTTATTTACAAATCATTGATAATAGTAGCTATGATGTGACATCTATATATATTGTTTTGATAAACTAAACTAATTAGGAACTTAACTTGAAAAATGAAAATTATATTCATAAACTAGATATCATAAAATTTCCAATGAGGGGCAGTTTATTCAAATCAGATGTCGTTTGATATTTTAATTAAAATGTCAATATTAGAGTATTTTTTTGTATAAAAAAATTATCACATAGTTGAGTTGAAATGGCCAAAACATGAGTTATATGAAATGATTTTGAGTGAGGCCAATTGTATTGAAAGGCTTACACTTAGTACTTTAATACTATGAAGTTGCATAATTATATATAACTTTTACAATTTGTAGTAATTTTATGAACACATCGGATTTCATAGAATTCTAGTGTGTGTTTTTCTGATACATTAGACTAGGTTCTTTGTATACTACCGTAGTCTTATGTATAAGAAGTTAAAATCAATTATATAGAACATTATAGAGTGTATAATGTTCAAAATGAAGAAAAGGGACGTATTGGAACCTGCACTATAACTAGGATTATTGGAACCCGTTATCATTATTACATTTCATAACAGTAAGCGCATGTTATCTAAAATCAACGTGCACCATAACTACGATTACTGAACCTCTTTATCACCATTAGATAATTGATTGTAGTAGGGAAATTTTTCTACGATAGACTCACATACAAGGAATAGACTATGCAACATTCACAATCATTACGTATTCAATTATATATAATATTTTAAATGACTTATTATTGTTTGTTAAAATGTCTGATTTAAAAATCATATTCTAAATAATTGTTTTGGTTCTAATCATGAAGAGTGGGTTGAACTTTATGAATGAATGCTTAAATGGGTTTTCTAAATTTACAAAACGGTGTTTGTTTTTGTGAGATGTAAGCATACTTTGAGCATGATTGAATGTTTTGTAGTAGCTTGAACATTGAGGATTAAGTTTGATTTGATCTAATGAATTGAATTTAAGCTTGGTTTTAAACTACGCCTAATTTGAAATTGATTGTTGCTTGGACAACACACAGACTAAGTTTTGTGTTGTGATAGTTTCTTTTATCATATGCATATTTTTTCATTGTTTTATTGTTATTATCTTTAATCATTAGTTAATTTAGAATTTATTTGATATATTTTGTTGATTTTAGATCTTGGATTTAAACAAAATGTTATGTTCTTATTTCCATCAATGAGTAGAGATTTTCATAGTTTTGCGTTGTTCGTTGTTTTAGTGTAGTGTCGAATTTTAGGTGAGAAATTCAACATGACATATGTGGAGTATTTCAGACATATCAAGAGTTGTATGATGTCCAATTGGAGGCAAACCAAGAGCAACATGAAAGCTAAGATCCATAGATAAAACTGTTTTCTTAACACAAAGAACAATATTCGGATTCAAAAGATGAAAAAAAGATGCAATGATGTTAGACAATAGAATTTGTATGCTGGAGAGCCAAACAGCCTGCGCTAGGGCACATCTCTATAGTATTTTGACACCTGCTCTTTCCAGGAAGCGGTGACGCCTCTAGCACGCATGTGTAGAAGCGCATGTTGAAAACACTGCAAAATGCATAAAAATGTTGTTTTTCATTTTTAGGTATGTTTTTTGCTTTTGGATGTTTGGAGAACTTGACGCCCTAGAAGAGAAACTTATAGGAGGTTTGGTTCTAACACCATTAAAGGAGTTTTATCAAGAATTCTTTCATGAATCTTTCATGTATCATTCTTCAATCCTCATCTTTTTCAGAGTAATTAAAAACACTAATTGTTAGCGATGAGTTAAACATGATGAAACTCTTACTTTTCAGATGTGATTTTCTAGTTATATGAATGAATTTTTGAATTATTTTCTCATCTCTATGCTTGAAGAATTTTATTGGCTTGGTCAATCTTTAAATTGTTCTTGTGTTTTATATTTTAAATGGAAGTGAGCCTTATGAATGCTTGAGATGAGAAATTCATGATATTGTCTTCAGGGATAGATGCAGTCATGAAACAATTGAAATTATTTGTAGAAGCATAGTTTAATAATGAGAATTTTTGTATTGTAAAACTTAATTAAATCTTAATTCACCTAAGAATTTGGGGTTACTTTGGAATTAATTGTTCAGTCACTAAGGAATTATGGTAAGAATAACAAAGATAATTTGGTAGTAGTTCAATAAATGAATTTAGGAATTAGGATCAAATTTTAAATCAATGTTGGATTCGAAGTAAAGCTCATTCTTGACATTTTTGTATTATGAAAGTTCAATACGATTACTCTTGCTATTTTTAAAATTCTTTATTCAATTGAGAAATATTTTGTTCAATTTTAATAATTAATTTTAATTTGATAGTATCTTGAGTTCGACACTTGGTCTTACTGTTTAGTTACTACTTGCAACGATTTAGTACACTTGCTGAAACGCTATCAGCGAATGTGCCAGAATACTAGACTAGGACTTTAGCCCAAAACCTATTGAATTAGAATACTTCTTGTAGCATTATTTTTTTTTTTTATAAAAGGAAGAAAATAATGTTGATGTACAAATGTTTGTTGGTTTGGTTGAGTTAAAAATTTCAATATTTTAGAGATTAAAATTATATTTTATGCAACAATTTCTTTAAATATTAGTCCCAAAAATATAATATTAGATTCAAAAATTTTGAAACAAAATATGGACTAACAATAATAATGATTCAATTGTCATATAGTTCACTGCTAAAATCTTTGCAACTTTGAGAAGTTGGTACAGTTTTCCTTTTGTGTATTGCTATAATATTTTAGTTGTTACTTCTTTTGGCTCACTCATGAGTGCTTGACCCATAGTGCACATGTATCACGTAGATAAATAAAAAATGTTTCTAATATAAAACATAGTAAGATGGTTTTGTGGGAGAGCCACAGATGTTCGCTATAACAAAGGTGGTGATTTAGTCTTTCTACATAGAAAAACATTATTAAAACTATTTTATCTTTAAAAAAGTTGTATACGATTTTGTTGTGGAGTAGCAAGAAATGGGAAGACAAACTTACGTATTGCAGTCAATGCAGGATCAACTCAAAAGGAAGGACCAATGTTACAAAGTTGTGGAGTTGTTTTGCTTGTCAGAGTTAACTCCTAATTTTATTGAAGCACCTTTGAGACTATTGACAAATATACGTCGAACCTGAGTGGTGTCTGCCTTTGAAATAAATTATGTGCTCCTTCGCAACATGTAGTAGATGGGGCTGTTGGCTACTCTGTCAAAAACGGTGCACATGACACTAAGGAAATAATAGCTCAAGCGAACTGATGTCATAATTTGGTGGGCATCCAATGTCTCACTTGCATGCCTAAACCATTACAAGCATTACAAAAGCAATATTCTTCTTCCCTCATCTTAATTTAACTATGTATCTACTATACACGTTAGGTTTTTATGAAGTTTTAGAATGATAACACACAGCATCCTTATTATAGGCAAGATAGTTACATTTTATGGTAACAATGTGTTTCTTGTTTATTTTTAATTATTAAAAAATTAAATTCATTAAATCTTCTTTGTCTACTTTCCTTTTAAACGTTAATTACTATATTCTTAGATATCCTTGGTTAGAGTTAAAGATTAGGACAATTAATTGTAACTCTTAATTACTAAGGCAATAAATTCTAAGAATCGATAATCTGCAAAATGAATATTTTTATGATAAAAATTATTGAAAGTTTAAATATTTACCTTAAATGAAATAATACTTATAAGAACTAATTTAATATTATCTAAATCAGAATGTAAAATAATAATAATAATAATTGACTACTTCCAAAGAATTTACTAAAAATAAAAAAATGTACCAAATAAATCATAAAATTAATTTGTCCATAGAAATCGAACAATTAAATTATGTTATTCAACCTATCAGTGCAACACTACATCAAATTGCAGTAATTTTCTAAAACAATCATTTAAAAAAGTTTGCCTATTATCTTAAATAGAACAAAAATATTTGATCCAAATACTTAAATGAGAACAAAATTATATAAAAAAAATACCGAGGTAAAAAATAACGACGTATTATCAAAATAAATTTTAAATATTTCTACAATATAGAAAAATTGAAAATAAAAGAAAATAAAAGAAAACAAAAATTAAATATTAGTAGCAAGATTTCTATATATATAGTTTGATAGATTGTTTCCTAAACAATATGTAACATTTGCACAAAGTTATTTACAAATCATTGATAATAGTAGCTATGATGTGACATCTATATATATTGTTTTGATAAACTAAACTAATTAGGAACTTAACTTGAAAAATGAAAATTATATTCATAAACTAGATATCATAAAATTTCCAATGAGGGGTAGTTTACTCAAATCAGATGTCGTTTGATATTTTAATTAAAATATCAATATTAGAGTATTTTTTGTATAAAACAATTATCACATAGTTGAGTTGAAATGGCCAAAACATGAGTTATATGAAATGATTTTGAGTGAGGCCAATTGTATTGAAAGGCTTACACTTAGTACTTTAATACTATGAAGTTGCATAATTATATATAACTTTTACAATTTGTAGTAATTTTTTGAACACAGCGGATTTCATAGAATTCTAGTGTGTGTTTTTCTGATACATTAGACTAGGTTCTTTGTATACTACCTTAGTCTTATGTATAAGAAGTTAAAAGCAATTATATAGAACATTATAGAGTGTATAATGTTAGAAATGAAGAAAAGGGACATATTGGAACCTGCACTATAACTACGATTTACTACTACCTGTTTATCATTATTACATCATAACAGTAAGCGCAATGTTATTCTAAAATCAACGTGCACCATAACTAGGATTACTGGAACCTGTTTATCACCATTAGATAATTGATTGTAGTAGGGTAAATTTTCTCTGATAGACTCACATACGAGGAATAGACTATGCAACATTCACAATCATTAACGTATCATTATATATTATATTTTAAATGACTTATTATGTTTTGTTAAGATGTCTGATTTAAAAATCATATTCTAAATAATTGGTTTTGGTTCTAACATGAAGAGTGGGTTGAACTTTATGAATGAATGCTAAATGGGTTTTTCTAAATTTACGAACGGTGTTTGTTTTTGTGAGATGTAAGCATACTTTGTGCATGATGAATGTTTTGTAGTAGCTTGAACATTGAGGATTAAGTTTGATTTGATCTAATAAATTGAATTTAAGCTTGTTTTTAACTACGCCTAATTTGAAATTGATTGTTGCTTGGGGACAAGCAACAGACTAAGTTTTGTGTTGTGATAGTTCTTTATCATATGCATATTTTTCATTGTTTTTAGTTTTATTTATCTTTAATCATTAGTTAATTTTAGAATTTATTTGATATATTTTTTTGATTTTAGATCTTGGATTTAACAAAATGTTTATGTTCTTATTTCCATCAATGAGTAGAGATTTTTCATTGTTTTGCGTTGTTTCGTTGTTTTAGTGTAGTGTCGAATTTTGGTGAGAAATCAACATGACATATGTGGAGTATTTCAGACATATCAAGAGTTGTAGATGTCCAATTGGAGGCAAACCAAGAGCAAATGAAAGCTAAGATCCATAGATAAACTTTTCTTAAACACAAAGAACAATATTTGGATTCAAAAGATGAAAAAAGATGCATTGATAGTTAGACAATAGATGTTGTATGCTGGAGAGCAAACGCCTGCGCCTAGGGCACATTTCTATAGTATTTTGACATCGTGCTTCTTTCCAGGAGCGGTGGAGCGCCTCTAGCACGCGTGTAGAAGCGCATGAAACACTGCAAAATGCATAAAAATGTGTTTTTCTCATTTTCTAGGTATGTTTTTTGCTTTTTGGATGTTTGGAGACTTGTGCCCTAGAAGAGAAACTTATAGGAGGTTGGTTCTAACACCATTAAAGGAGTTTTATCAAGAATCTTTCATGTAATCATTCTTCAATCTTCATCTTTTTCATGAGTAATTAAACACTAATTGTTAGCGATGAGTTAAACATGATGAAACTCTTACTTTTCTGATTTGATTTCTAGTTATATGAATGAATTTTTTGAATTATTTTTCTCATCTCTATGTCTTGAGGAATTTTTACACATTAAACGGTAACTCTTAAATCTTTTGGTTTTACGTTTTTATGAGAAGTGAGCTTATGAATGCTTGAGATGAGTACACTTGGCTGAAATTGTCGGCTAGGATAGTGCGGAATGAACCAAGATGTTATTCTGTACAGCCAATGGTTAGACATCAGAAGATTTTTATAAAGCCACCATTACCTATAATCTTAATTCACAATTATTTCTTGTAGCTTTGGATTAATTGCTTCAGTCCATAAGATGATATTAAGAATAACAAAGTAATTGGTGTAGTACAATAAATGAATGTTTGAACGTAAGATATCAATTTGAAATCACCTTGGATTCGAAGAAAGCCTCTTCTTGGACATATTTGTAATATGAGAGTTCAATACGCTTACTCTTGCTAGTTTCATCCATCGTTTATGCAATTGAACCATTTCTAATTTTTAATGAACTTATTTGGATGCAACAAGATGCAGTTCGACATATTGGTCTATGTTTATTACTACTTGCAACGATTTAGTACACTTGCTGAAACGCTATCAGCGAATGTGCCAGAATACTAGACTAGGACTTTAGCCCAAAACCTATTGAATTAGAATACTTCTTGTAGCATTATTATTTTTTTTTATAAAAGGAAGAAAATAATGTTGATGTACAAATGTTTGTTGGTTTGGTTGAGTTAAAAATTTCAATATTTTAGAGATTAAAATTATATTTTATGCAACAATTTCTTTAAATATTATCCCAAAAAAATCATATTAGATTTCAAAAATTTTGAAACAAAATAATGGATAACAAATAATATGATTCAAATTGTCATAATTGCACTGCTAAAATCTTTGCAACTTTGAAGAGTTGGTACAAGTTTTCCTTTTGTGTATTGCTATAATATTTTTATTGTACTTCTTTTGGCTCACTTCATGAGTTGCTTGACCCATATTGTAGCATCATGGTATCCTGTAGATAAATAAAAAAATGTTCATAATAATAAAAATAATAGTAAGATGGTTTTGTGGGAGAGCCACAATGTTCGCTAATAAAAAGGTCGTGATTTTAAGTCTTTCTACATAGAAAAACACTTATTAAAACTAACTTTTATCTTTAAAAAAGTTGTATACGATTTTGTGTGATGTAGCAAGAAATGAGGAAGACAAACTTACGTATTGCAGTCAATGCTAGGATCAATCGAAAAGGAGAGACCAATGTTACAAAGTTGTGGAAGTTGTTTTGCTTTGTCAGAGTTAACTCCAAATTTTATTGAAGCACCTTTGAGACATTGACAAATATCACGTCGAACCTGAGTGGTGTCTGCCTTTTGAAATAAATTATGTGCTCCTTCGCAACATGTAGTAGATGGTGCTGGTTGGCCTACTCCTGTCAAAAACGGTGCACATGACACTAAGGAAATAATAGCCTCAAAGCAACTGATGTCATCAATTTGGTGGGCATCCAATGTTCTCACTTGCATGCCTAAAACCATTACAAGCATTACAAAAGCAATAATCTTCATCATGACACAACCCATCAATCTTAAATCTTAACATAGTGGTTATACATACGCAATCATTACACGAATGTAGAGATTTTTTATGAAGTTTTCCTTAGGCTAATGACAATGATCAACCACACAGACAAGCATCCCTCTACATTTGTAGTGCAAGATAAGTTCGTTTTATGTAACACATGTGTTTTTGTTTATTTTTATTTATTAAAAAATTAATTTCATAAAGTCTTCATTTTCTATTTCCTTTTAATTATTTACTATCTATAGGAGTATCCTTGGTTAGAGTTAAGATCTAGGACGCCAATTAATTGTAACTCTTAATTACTAAGCAATAATTCTACAGAATCGAAATAATTCACAATGCATATTTTATGATAAAAATTATTGAAAGTTTAAATATTTACCTTAAATGAAATAATACTTATAAGAACTAATTTAATATTATCTAAATAAGAAAATAAATAATAATAATAATAATAATAATTGACTACTTCCAAAGAATTTACTAAAAATAAAAAAATGTACCAAATAAATCATAAAATTA
>PGTU02001942.1:0-60526 GCA_002896215.2 Cicer echinospermum
AATAATTCATATTTTAACAATTATATTCGTAAAATCATATTTATAATATAATATTTCGTTTGAATCTATATAATAACAACAATCATTCAAGAAAGTATAATAAAGTAATCTTTTTAAAGAATATATATTCAAACAGTCATCAAAATGGTAATTTAACAACAATAATAAATAAATCAATTTATAATCTGTTATCACAATTCATAAAACCTCAATTTTAATAGAGTTAGGTTCTCGACAAAGATATATTTTTATAAGAAAATACCAATCAAAATATCTAACTCTTTTTCCATGCTAAATTTCCAAAATAGATGAACCATGAAAGTTTAAAGGGTGTGATTACTCACCTCTTAAAGCGTCCGATAAAAATTCCTTCTTTGTCACTCACTATTAACCGTTATCGCATCCGCAAAATACTTTAGCTTCTCTCCAATTCGATATAATTCTACCTTTTGAGAATTTAATTGTGTAGTAATTTTATTTTTCTTAGTGGCTACTTATAGTCTATTACTCATATGATATCCTACGTTTCACACTAATACGTTACAACAACTTAACCTATATTATCTACCACTTAATTGGATTGATTTGTTAAATCCAAGCGGTGCAACAATTTAGCCTATATTTTCAACCACTTAATGGAATTGGTGAATTAGCCTAATCCCCAAAGATAATTAGTATTAATTTTCTAAACCCTGAAAATTTAGACGTTACACATCTTTCATTACTAAAAAATATTGTAAATATTTCAAAAACTATTATTTTATAAAACAAAATTAATAAAAGTAATTAATCCATTAAAATGCACTAATAACCAAAACTCTTCATATTCACAAATATTAACTAACAATCATAAACTATACTATTTTACAAAGTAATCACATAAAAATACTACTATCTTTATAATAACAAAACGAATATAAAATAAATAAAATATCACATCAACAATTTAATATTAATTACTAAATGACAAGTAACATATGCATAAAATCAACCATGCAAGAAAATATATAAAAATAAAGAAAGTGAATATCAATATTACTAGTATCTCATAATAACTATTTATAACATAAATAATTATAATAAGATATATTTATTAATAGTTAAATTATATTAAAAATTACATTAGTAACGCATGAGATAATGTTTACATTATTCCCAAGCACGTAGACGAAAAATATTTACATTAAAATATTACACGAATGTACTATTATTCGTAGAATATATATTTGTATCATGTGCTCATCTATAATATATATTAAATTATCACATTCATATGAAAATTAATTAAAATATACACATATATTTCTAAAATAATATAAACACAAAATGTATTATTACATAATAAATTCATTTATAAATAGTTTATATAAATTATTAAATTATAATTTAATTAATATTTATTAGTAATATATTGTTTTATTTCAGATTTTATTACTCATATTATTCATTATTATTATTATTATTATATACCTTTTACTCTTGTATATAGCTTAATCCATAAACAACATTTACAACTTTCTTTTTATTTATTATTTTTGAAAGAATAAAACCAATATTATCAAACCTAATTTCTTTTATACTTTTTTTAATAACATTTCATTTCTAAATTATTGCAAATATTTCATAACTATTTATTTATAACAATAAATTAAAAAGTAATTAATCTTATAAATACACTAATAACCAAAACTCTCATATTCAAAATATAACTACAATAACTACTACACTATTTACAAAGTAATCATATAAAATATACTATCTTTATTAGAATAGTCAAAATGATAGAATAAAAAATACCAAATCAACAATTTAATATTAATTACTAAATGACAATAAATATGCATAAATCACCATTGCCATAGAAAATATATAAAATAAAGAAAGTGAATATTAATATTACTTAGTATCTCATAATAACTATTTATAACATAAATAATTAAAATAAGATATTATGTAGAAATAATAAATATAATTAAGTGATGTTTAACATTGTAGTCAAGCGCATGAAAATATTACACATTACGAATGTACACGTAGATAAAAAAAATGCCTTAAAATCTTATTCTTGAAAATATTCACATAAAATTTTATTGTAATAAAAATATATAAAATAAAAAGTATAATATTTGTTTTTCAGATATCTCAAATTATATGAATAATGCAAATCATAGAAAAGAAACGTACAAAAGAAATTAATCAAATTGAACTAGATATATTCTAAAATATATAAACACAAAATTAATTATTTAAAATATTATTTCATTTATTAAATATGCTAATATTTATCAGTATTATATGTATATAATTATTATTGTTAATTACCTTTTAACTTTTGTATATAGGCTTAATCCATACACCAGTATTTTACTCTATTGAAAAATACACAATAATTACCAAAACTAATTTCTTTTATACTTTTTTTTAATACAATTTCACATATTAAAATATTGCTAATATTCAAAACTATATTATTTTATAAAGTAATTATAATAATAAAGTAATTAATCTTTTAAATACACTAATATTACAATATAAAATTTAATATTAATTACTAAATGACAATAAATATGCATAAAAATCATCATGCCATAGAAAAATATATAAAAATAAAGAAAGTCAATATCAATATTACTAATATCACGTAATAATTATTTATAAAATATAATAATTTAAAAATAAGATATATTTATAAATAATTAAATATAATTAAGTGAATATTTAACATTAGTCAAACGCATGAGAAAATATCACATTAATTACGAATGCACACGTAGACGAAAAATTGCCTAAAATCTATATTCTTTAAAATATTACACTAAAATACTATTGTTGTTAGAAAAAATATATAAAATAAAAATATAATATTTGTTTTCATATTAGTCATTATTCAAATATGTAAAAAATTAGCATATCATAGAAAAGAAACGTACAAAGAAAATTAATCATAAAATTGATCAACATATATTTTAAAATAATTTGTAACACTCAATACCCTCAAGTACATTATTGATCAACATTTATAATGTAGTTTATTATAAAATTTGAGGTGTTACACGCAATACTTTCAAGTGCATTATTTATGAAGATAAACCAATGTGTAACACATTATCAATTATTTATTCCCACGGATAGCAAGTACCTACGTTATCGTTCCTACATGGTCCTGTTTCAAATATAATCCAATTGCAAGTTTTTACATGGATCTCCTGTCATGTATATGTCAAACCATTTAAATTCAGTGCTCCACTTGAAGGAACAAAAGAATAGTGTTGGCCAAAAAAGGTATCTTTAAAAGAAAAACCAAACGACGTGTTAAACTTAAGAACATGAACTCCAAGATCATCATCACGAGATTTGCAATGCACTTCTAAGTCCGTACGAGATTTCAATCCGTTAACAATACTCACATGATTTCCAAGAACATTGTGCATGAACAACAACGTCAATACACATACCAAAAGAAATTTTTGGATAAATAAAGACATTGCGCCTTCAATTAATCTTTTCTTTGAAAGTGAATAATCTTTAATATATGAAAATTCAAATAATTGATCAAGAAAATCTTATATTTATAGAATAATTTTGGAAAGGATACAAATATGTAAAAAAAAATAAATTATTTAAGGTAACATTTTATGAGTATAAACAATTAATAACCATTTGTTAAAATAGTAAGTAAAAGTCATGCTATTTGAATCTTCCTATCAAGTGAATCAAATTAAGATATTCAAATATGTTGATAATAACTATTAACTAATCTAAAACTTATCCAAAGCCTAAGTAATCTTGTAAATAGGGGTGGGAATAGGCCAGGCCAGACCAGGCTTTGAAAGACCTGAGCCTGACCTACGATTAATTGTTCAGGCCTAAGCTTGGCCTACGACCTATCATTGGTTTTTTTTTTTTTTTCCGGCCTAACCTGGCCATTTTAAAAGTCTGGCATGGCCTGAAAGCCTATTTAAAAGCCTTATTCACATTAAAATATTTAAATATTTACTCATACCACATGATGCTCTCCACATACAATATCAATGTACATATCTATATATATAAAACAAAAAGTAATTTTTTCTAACAAAATAATTTTAAAAAAATCTGAAACAAACATCTTTAAACCCTAAAAAAAATTTTTGATTTCAAAGAATAGATTTTTTTTTTTTGAAACAAATGCACCTATTATTACCTCAAAACAAATATGGAAAGACTACTGAGTGATTGACTAATTGAATGATTACCGAATATGGAACAAATACCAAATATGGAACGGCTTACGAATATGAAATGACTACTGAGTGATTGCCTAATTGATAGAAATTTAAAATAAGAAATATTATTAATAATATAATAATACAAAATAACATTTTAATAAATAATAAAATATATATAAGCCGGTATGTGAAGCACAATAGGCTTTTTTATAAGCCTGAGCTTGAGCTATTTAAATAAATAAGCTTTAAAAATATCCTGAGCCTAACCTTTTTATTAAATAGGCCAAACCATAAATAGGCCATGCCGTAGTCCCTTGTTGCACGACTACTAGCCTATTCCCATCCCTATTTGTAAATACTGATATGGTTTGGTTATAAATCATATCTTGGGTTTGAATCATTATAAAAATATAATTTTTACATTAAATAAACTGTGATAAACTTATCTATTATTTTAACACAAACTAAAAATTAAATTTTTTTAACTGTAAAACATATATTGTTAAACATTATAAATATAATTAATATTTATGATTTTTTAATAGATAAATTTTTAACTAAATATTTAGTCAAACAAATTAATGACTAAATATATTTTTCCATTAATGGTATAAATATTTATTGAGTGAGGATATTCAACAAAGTAAAGTGAAAGAGAACTAATGTTTTATTAAATTGAATATTGTATTTTTTTAATTAGTCAAAACTTATCGAGAACAACTCGTCTCGTGATAGATTATTATTTCAAATTTTAATTAGTCAAAATTTGTCTTATTTATGTTTTTTAATCTCATATGTGGACATTTTGTCTGGTCTATATTAATTGATTTCATTTTTACGTTGACAATATTAAAAAAAAACTTAATTTTTACTAATTCAT
The DNA here is from genome assembly GCA_002896215.2 of Cicer echinospermum. Classification (NCBI taxonomy): domain Eukaryota; kingdom Viridiplantae; phylum Streptophyta; class Magnoliopsida; order Fabales; family Fabaceae; genus Cicer; species Cicer echinospermum. The sequence goes on from PGTU02001942.1 coordinate 5,089, forward strand.
TATTGAAAAATTGTCTCGTGCTTGACGGTTATAATAAGTTGTAATTAGTATATTATAATTATTTTTGCGACACTACAAATTTTATAATCTAGTCATCCTCTGATCCGAAAATATAGATGTTGGTCCATTTTTGTCGAGGGGTACGAAAGTCGCCCGAAAAGTTCAAATGAAATCGAGGACCGTGAGACCATTATAGCATTCTTCTCCAGAATTTATAAGACTTGTTTCAGGTTCCGCGCCAGATTTCATACACTAGCTATCGTCTAGTCCGAAAATACAGATGTTGGTCCATTATCGTCGATGGGTGCAAAAGTCACTCGAAAAGTCCAAATGAAAACGAGGACCGGGAGACCATTATAGAATTCTTGTTCTCAATTTATAAATGTTTTTTGGGTTCCACGTTAGATTTGAAACACTAGCCATCGTCTTGTTCGACAATACGGATTTTGGTCCATTTTTTTTCAGGTGATACAAAAATCGCCCGGAAAGTCTAGAAGAAATTGAGGACCAGGAGACCCTTATAGCATTCTTCTCTTAAATTTGTAACTTTGTGTCGGGTTCTGGGTCAGATTTTCAAACACTAACCATCGGTTGGCCTGAAACTACGAACTTTGGTCCATTTTTGTTGGGTGGTACTAAAATCATCCGAAAAATCAAGATGAAATCAAGGACCGGGAGACCCTTATAGCATTCTTTCTCCAAAATTTATAATTGTGTTTCAAGCTTCGCGCCAGATTTCAAACAATAGCCATCGTCTGGTCTTAAAATACTGAGTTTGTCCTTTTTTGTCGACGGGTATGAAATCGCCCGAAAAGTCCAAAATAAAATCAAGGACCAGAAGACTCTTATTAAATCATTCTTCTCCTGAAATTATAACTGTGTTTCGGGTTCCGCGTCTGATTTCAAACATTGGCCATCGTCTGGTCCGAAAATACAGAATTTGTTCCATTTATATCGATGGGTACGAAAATCGCTTGAAAAGTCCAGATGAAATCGGGGACCAAGTGACCCTTATAGAATTCTTCTTCTAAATTTAAACTCTATAACTCGACAAAAATCGACCGAAATCTGTATTTTCATACAAGACAATGGCTAGTGTTTGAATTCTGATGCGGAACCCGAAACATAATTATAAATTTTGGAGAAGAATGCTATAAGAGTCTCTATTTTATTAAATGTTAATATTATATTCGTTTTATAGTTTTACTACATAACGAAGATAATAATAACATATAATAAAATAGAGTTGTCAAATAAAGTAATAATTACATATTAATTTTACAACTCAATTTTGTTATATGTTATTATTATTTCCGTTATTTAATATAACTTCAAAACGAAGAAATAATAACGTATAATAAAACAAAGTTGTTAAATAAATATGTAATAATTAATTATTTGAAAATTCTATTTTAATATATGTTATTATTATCTTCATTTAAAAGGGTTTGACTACATAACGAAGATAGTAATATCATTTAATTTAATAGAGTTGTCAAATAAATATGAAATTATTACTTTATTTGACAACTCTAATTATATGTTATTATTATCTTTGTTTTATAGTTTTAATTTCATAACAAAGATAATAATAACGTATAATAAAATAGACTTGTCATATAAATATGTAATTATTACTTTATTTGACAACTCTTTTTTATTATATGATATTATTATCTTTGCATGTAGTTTTACTTTATAACGAATATAATTTAAACATATAATAAAATAAAGTTGTCTTATCAAGTAATAATTATATATTTATTTGACAACTCTATTTTGTTATATATTGTTATTATCTTTGTTTTATAGTTGTAGTTCATAACGAAGATAATAATAACATATAATAAAATAAAGTTGTCAAATAAAGTACTAATTACATATTCATTTGATAAACTCAATTTTATTATATGTAATTATTAAAAATAATAACATATAGTAAAATAGTGTTGTCAAATAAAATAATAATTAATTATTTATTAGACCACACTATTTTATTAAATATTATTATTATCTTCGTTTTGTAGTTGTACTTAATAACAAAGATAATAATAACATATAATAAAATAGAGTTGTCAAATATTTAATTATTTCATATTTATTTGACAACTCAATTTTGTTATATTTTATTATTATCTTTTTTATTATGTACAACTACAAAACGAAGATAATAATAACATATAATAAAATAAAGTTGTCAAATAAATTAATTTTGACATATTTAATTGACAACTCAATTTTGTTATATGTTATTATTATCTTTGTTATTATGTACAACTACAAAACGAAGATAATAATAACATTTAATAAAGAAGATTAGAATAACATATAATAAAATATTAATTTCAAATAAAGTAATAATTACATCTTTATTTGACAACTATATTTCATTATATGTTATTATTATGATTGTTTTGTAGTAGTATTTTGCAATGAAGATAACCCTATATACTATTACTTGAACCTCAAATACAAAACCTTAAACCTTAAATCCTAAACCTTAAACCCTAAAACCTATACACTAACCCAAAATCCTAAACCTTAAACTATAAACCTTAATCCCTAAACGTGATTTCTTAAACCCTAAACACCCTAACACACTAAACCCTAATAAAATAAAGATGTAATTATTTATTTATTTAACATCTCTATTTTTTTATATGTTATTATTATGTATTTTTTATAAAGTAAAACTATAAAATGAAGATAATAATAACATAAATTAAATTAGAGTTGTCAAATAAAGTAATAATTACATATTTATTTGGCAACTCTATCTTATTATATGTTACGAATTTTAGTCCATTTTTGTCGGGTGGTACGAAAATCGCCCAAAAAATCCAGATGAAAATGAGGAGCGGGAGAGACTTTTAGCATGCTTCTCCTAAATTTATAATTGTGTTTTGGGTTTGATTTCAAACACTGGCCATCGTTTGGTAAGAAAATACAAATTTTAGTCCATTTTTTGTCAGGTGGTACGAAAATCAACCGAAAAGTCCAGATGAAATTGAGGACCAAAAGACCCTTATAGCATTTTTCTCCTAAATTTGTAACTTTGTGTCGGGCTCGGCATCATATTTCAGTCCAAAAATAAATTTTAGTCCATTTTTGTTGTGAAGTACAAAAATCGCCCGAGAAGTGCAAATGAGCTCGAGGACCTAAATTCTCTTTTAGAATTCTACTCCAAATTAATAACTGTGTTTTCGGTTCCCCGTTAGATTTCAAACACTAGCCATGGTCTGGTCCAAAATTACAAATTTCTGTCCATTTTTGTCGAGTGGTACGATAATCCTTCAAGAAGTCCAAATGAAGTCAAGGTTCAGAAGATTCTTATAGAATTCTTCTCCTACATTTAAGACTGTGTTTCAAAAATCCGTGTCAGATTTCAAACACTAGCCATTGTTTGGTCGAAAAATACGGTTTTCGGTCCATTTTGTTGTTTGGTATGATTTTCAAACCCTAGAAATCAGATTTCAAACCCTAGCCATCATCTTGAACAAAAATTTCGGGTGGTACAATTTTTGCTCGAAAAGTCCAGATGATATTAAGGACTGTGGGACCCTTATAGCATTCTTCTCCTAAATTTAAAATTGTGTTTCGGGTATTTGACTGTGAGACCATCATCTGGTTCATAAATATGGATTTAAAAATAATAATAACATATAACAAAATTGAGTTGTAAAATAAATATGTAATTATTACTTTATTTGACAACTTTACAACTCAATTTTGTTATATGTTATTATTATTTTTGTTATTTAGTACAACTACAAAACGAAGATAATAATAACGCATAATAAACATTGTTTCGGGTTCCGCGCAAGATTTCAAACACTAGCCATCGTCTAGTCGAAAATACAGATGTTGGTCCATTATCGTCGATGGGTACGAAAGTCGCTTGAAAAGTCCAAATGAAATCGAGGACCGGGAGACCATTATAGAATTCTTGTTCTAAATTTATAACTATGTTTCGGGTTCCCCGCCAGATTTCACACACTAGCCATCGTCTTGTACAAAAATACCCGAAAAGTCTAGATCTAATCGAGGACCAGGAGACTCTTATAGCAAATCTTCTCCTAAATTTATAAATGTGATTCGGGTTCTGCGTCAGATTTCAAACACTATCCATTGCTTGTTCGAAAATATCAATTTCGGTCTATTTTTTGTCATGTGTACGAGAGACCCTTATAGCATTCTTCTCACAAATTTGTAACTGTGCTTCGGGTTCCGCGTCATATTCAAACACTAGCCATTGTTTATTCCGAAAATACGGATTTCGGTTCATTTAAGTCAGGTGGTACGAAAATCGCCCAAAAATTCTAGATGAAATCTAGGACTGGGAGACCCTTATAGCATTCTTCTTCTAAATTTAAAACTGTGTTCCGGGTTCCGCGTCAGATTTCAAATACTAGCCATTGTTCTTTTCGAAAATACAGATTCGGTCCATTTAGTTGGATCCTACGAAAACCGCCCGAAAAGTCCAAATGAAATCGAGGACCGAGAGACCCTTATAACTATGTTTCGAGTTTCGCTCTAGATTTCAAACACTTGGCAAAGTCTGGTCCGAAAATACAGATTTTAGTCCATTTTTGTCAAGGACAGATGAAATCGAGGACCGAGAGACCCTAATAGCATTTTTCTCCAAAATTTATAATTGTGTTTTCGGGTTTCGTGTCAAATTTCAAACACTAGCCATCGTTTGGTCCGCAAATACGAATGTCGGTCCATTTTGTCGAGTGATACGAAAATCGACTGAAAAGACCAGATGAAATCGAGGACCAGGAGTCCCTTATAACATTCTTATCCTAAATTTATAACTGAGTTTCGGGTATTGCCTCAGATTTCAAAAAATACGGATTTCGGTCCATTTTTGTCGGGTCGTACAAAAATCGCCGAGAAGCCTAGATGAAATCGAGGACAAGGAGACCCTTATAGCATTCTTCTCCTAAATTTATAAATGTTTTTTCGGTTTCCGCGTCAAATTTCAAACACTAGGAATCATCTTTTTCGAAAATACGAATTTCGGTCCATTTTTTGTCGGGTGGTACGAAAATCACCCGAAAAGTCAACATGAAGCCGAGGACCGGGAGACCTTTATAGCATTCTTCTCCAAAATTTATTACTGGTTTTTACGTTCCGCGCCAGATTTCAATCATTTGCCATCGTCGTGTCCGAAAATATAGATTTCGGTCCTTTTTTGTTGAGGGTAAGAAAATCGCCTGAAAAGTCCAGATGAAAACGAGGACCGAGAGACCCTGATATCATTCTTCTCCAAAATTTATTACTGGTTTTTAGGTTCCGCGCTAGATTTCAAACACTTGCCATCGTCTGGTCCGAAAATATAGATTTCGGTCCTTTTTTTGTCATCGTCTGGTCCGAAAATATAGAAAACGCCTGAAAAGTCTATATGAAATCGAGGACCAAGAGACCTTTATAGCATTCTTCTCCTAAATTTATAACTATGTTCAAGTTCCGTGTCGGATTTCAAACACTAGCTATTGTTTTGTTCAAAAATACGAATTTCAGTCCATTTTAGTCGGGTGGTAAGAAAATCACCCTAAATATATAATAGTGTTTCGGATTCCGAGTCAGATTTCAACACTAGCCATCGTTTGGTCTGAAAATATAGATTTTGGTCCATTTTTGTCGAGCGGTACGAAAATCGCCCGAAAAGTCAAATGAAATTGACGATCGAGATAATTTAGATGAAGAATGTTATAAGGGTCTCTCGGTCTTCGATTTCATCTGGACTTTCCGAGCGATTGTCGTACACCCAAACAAAAATGGACTGAAATCCATAATTTCCAACAAGACGATGGCTAATGTTTGAAATATGACGCGGAACCCGGTATACATTTTTAAATTTAGAAGAAGAATGCTATAAGAGTCTTCTGGTCCTCGATATCATCTGGACTTTTCGGGCGATTTTCGTACCACATAACAAAAAAAAGACTAAAATCTGTATTTTCGGACAAGACGAGGACTAGTGTTTGAAATTTGACGCGGAACCCAAAACATAGTTATAAATTTTGGAGATGAATGCTATAAGGGTCTCCCGGTCCTCGATTTCATCTTGACTTTTTAGGCCATTTTTATACCACCCGACAATTATGGACCGAAATTCGTATTTTCAAACCGGATGATGGCTAGTCTTTGAAATCTCACGCAGAACCCAAAACTCAGTTATAAATTTAGGAGAATAATACTATAAGAATCTTCTTCTCCTCGATTTTATCTGGACTTTTTGGGCAATTTTCGTACCCCTCGACAAAAAAGGACCAAAATCTGTATTTTTGCACCAGACGATAGCTAGTGTTTGAAATTTGCTGCGGAACCCGAAGCAAAGCTATAAATTTTGGAAAAGAATGATATAAGGGTTTCCATGTCCTCAATTTTCATACCACCCGACAAAAATTGACCGAAATCAATATTTTTGGAACAAACCAGGGCTAGTGTTTGAAATTTGACACGGAACCCGAAACTCAATTATAAATTTTGGAGAAGAATTCTATAACGGTCTCCGGTTCTCGATTTGATCTAGACTTTTCAGGCGATTTTCATACCACCCGACAAAAATAGACCGAAATCAATATTTCTGGACCAGAAGAGGGCTAGTGTTCGAAATTTGACGTAGAACCTGAAACACATTTATAAATTTTGGAGAAGAATGCAATAAGGGTCTCCCTGTCCTCGATTTCATCTGGTCTTTTTAGGCAATTTTCATACCACTCGACTAAAATGGACCGAAATCCGTATTTTCGAACAAGATGATCGCTAGTCTTTTAAATCTGACGTGGAAACCGAAACAAAATGATAAATTTAGTAGAAGAATGCAATAAGAGTCTCCTGGTCCTCTATTTCATATCGTCTTTTTGGGCGATTTTCGTACCACCCGACAAAATGGACCGAAATTCTTATTTTCAAACCAGACGATAGCTAGTGTTTGTAATCAGGTGCGCAACCCAGTTATAAATTTTTGGTTAACAATGCTACAAGGGTCTCTCCGATCTTCAATTTCATTTGGATTTTTCGGGCAATTTTTCATACGATCTAAACTAAAATGGACCGAAATTCGTATTTTCGAAAAAGACTATGGCAAGTGTTTTGAAATCTGACTTGGAACCCAGAACACAAATTATAAATTTTGGAGATGAATGATATAACGGTCTCCCGGTCCCTAGATTTCATCTGGACTTTTCTGGCGATTTTCGTACCACCGACTTAAAATGCATCGAAATCTGTATTTCGAACAAGACAATTGTTAGTGTTGAGATCTGACGAGGAACCAGAAACACAATTTTAAATTTAGAAGAAGAATGCTATAAGGGTCTCTCGGTCCTCGATTTGATATGCACTTTTCGGGCGATTTTCCTACCCCTCGACAAAATGGACCAAAATCTATATTTTCGTACCAAACGATGGCTAGTGTTTGAAATCTGGCACAGAACCTAAAAACCAGAAATAAAATTGGGAGAAGAATCTTATCAGGGTCTCCCGGTCTTCGGTTTCATCTAGACCTTTGTGGTGATTTTCCTACCACCTGACAAAAAATGGACCGAAATTTCGTATTTTCGACAAGATGATGGATAGTGTTTAAATTCTGACGTAGAAACCAAAACAGAGTTACAAATTTTTGAGAAGAATGCCATAAGGGTCCCTCGGGTCCTTGATTTCATCTGGACTTTTCGGGCGATTTTGGTACCCCCTGACAAAAAATAGACTAAAATAATTATTTTCGGGACCATACTTGTGCTAGTGCATGAAATATAGCGTGAAACTCGAAACACAGTATAAATATAGAAGAAGAATGCTATAAGGGTCTCTCGGTCCTCGACTTCATAAGGACTTTTCGGGCGATTTTCGTTACCACCCGACTAAAATGTTAACGAAATGCGTATTTTCGGACCAAACGATGGCTAGTGTTTGAAATATGATGCGGAACCCGAAGCATAGTTATGAATTTTGGAGAAGAATGCTATAAGGGTTTCCCGGCCATCGATTTCATCTAAACTTTTCAGGCGATTTTCTACCATCGAAAAAAAAAAGACGGAAATCCGTATTTTCCAAAAAGACAATGCTAGTGTTTGAAATTTAACGCGTAACCTGAAACACAATCCTGGTCCTAGATTTCATTTGGACCTTTCAGGCGACTTTCGAAACTACCAGACTAAAATGGAATGAAATTCGTATTTTCGAACAAAACAATGGTAAGTGTTTGAAATATGGCGCGGAACCCAAGACACAATTATAAATTTTTTAGAAGAATGCTATAAGGGTCCTCTCAGTCTTCGATTTCATCTGGACTTTACGGGCGATTTTCATCCCACCTAACTAAAATGGGTTCAAAATTCGTATTTTCGAACAAGACTAAGGCTAGTGTTTGAAATTTGACGCGGAACTCGAAACACAGTTATAAATTTTGAAGAAGAATGCTATAATGGTCTCCAGGTCCTCGATTTGATCTAGACTTTTCGGAGATTTTTGTACCATCCGGCCAAAATGGACCAAAATCCGTATTTTCGGACCAAAACGGTGGCTAGTGTTTGAAATTTTGACATGGAAACCCAATATACAGTTATAAATTTAGAAGAATAATGCTAAAAGGGTCTCCCAGTTCTCGATTTAATTTGGGACTTTTTTGTGCACTTTCGTACTACCCTCTACCAAATGACCAAAATCTGTTATTTTCGAACCAGACGATGACTAGTGTTTGAAATCTGATGCGAACCCGAAATATTGTATATATTTTAGGAGAGAATTCTATAAGGGTCTCCAGGTCCTCGATTTCATCTGCACTATTCGGGCGATTTTCGTACCACCCGACAAAATGGACCAAAAATCCGTATTTTCGAACAAGACGATGGATATTGTTTGAAATCTGACACGAAACCTGATACACAGTTATAAATTTAGGAGAAGAATGCTATAAGGGGTCTCTTGGTCCTCGATTTCATCTTAGACTTTTCAGGCGATTTTCTTACCCTCGACAAAAAAAGACCAAAAATTATATTTTCGGACCAAACAAGCGCAAGTGTTTGAAATCTATATTTTCGTACCACCCGACAAAGATGGACGAAGTCCGTATTTCAAACAAGACATTGCTAGTGTTTGAAATCTGAGGCAAAATCCGAAACTCAGTTATAAATTTAAGAGAAGAATGCTATAAGGGTCACCTGGTCCCTCGATTTCATCTTGTCTTTTCAAGAAATTTCGTATCACCCGACATAAATGGACTGAAATTCATATTTTTGGACTAGATGATGGCTAGTGTTTGAAATCTAGCGCAAAACGTGAAACATATTTATAAAGCTTGGAGAAGAAATGCTATAAGGGTGTCCGGGTCCTCAATTTGATCTGGGACTTTTCGGGCGATTCTTGTACCACCCGACCAAAAAATGGACAGGAAAAAATCTGTATTTTAAGACAGGCGATGGCTATGTTGTTGAATTTTGCACGCGGAACCCGAAACACAGTTATAAATTTGGAGAACAATTGATATAAGGGTCTACCATCCTTGATTTCATTGGCTTTTGGTCAATTTTCTTACCAACCGACTAAATGGATCAAAATTCGTATTTTCGAACAAAAGCGATGGTTAGTGTTTGAAAATTTGGCACGAACCCAAAACACAATTATAAATTTGGAGAGAACGCTTAGGAAGGGTCCACCGGTCCTCGATTTCATCTAGACATTTCGGCGATTTATAACACCTAACTAAAATGTACCTAAATTCGTATATCCGAACCCAAGGCTATGGCTAGTGTTTGAAATCTGAGCCGGAACCTGAAACATAGTTATAAATTTAGTGAAGAAGAACGCTATAAGGGTGCCCTGGTCCTCCATTTCATTTGGACTTTTTGGGCAATTTTCGTACCACCTAACAAAAATGACTCAAAATTCGTATTTTTGGACCAGATGATGGCTAGTGTTTAAAATCAGGCGCGGAGCCCAAAAAACTGTAATAAATTTTGGAGAAGAATGCTATAAGGGTCTCCTAGTCCTCGACTTCATCTGGATTTTTTGGACGATTTTCGTACAACCCGACTAAAATTGACCAAAATCTGTATTTTTGAACAAAAAGATGGTTTATGGGTGGAATCTGACACGGAACCCGAAACACAGTTATAAATTTTGGAAAAAAATGCTATAAGTGTCTTTCGTACATATGAAAAAAATAGACCGAAATTCGTATTTTCGAACAAGCAATGGATAGTGTTTGAAATCTGACGCGGAACCCGAATGGTATTTATAAATTTAGGAGAAGAATGCTATAAGAGTCTCCTGGTTCTCGATTTCATCTAGACTTTTCAGGATATTTTCGTACACGACGATGGCTAGTGTTTGAAATCAGGTGCGGAACCTGAAACAAAGTTATACAATCTTTGGGTAAGAATGCTATAAAGATCTCGCAATCCTCGATTTCATTTGGACTTTTCAGGCGATTTTCGAATTTTCTCATAAATGGACCAACATCTGTATTTTCGGACCAGACTATGGCAGTGTTAGAAATCTGGGGCGGAACCTAAAACATAGTTATAAATTTTAGAGAACAATGTTATAAGGATCTCTCGGTCCTCGATTTTATCGGGACTTTTCGACGATTTTCGTACCACCCGACTAAACGGACCGAAATCCGTATTATCGAAAAGACGATGGCTAGTGTTTGAAATATTACGCGGAACTCGAAAGAAATTATAAATTTAGAAGAAGAATGATATAACGGATTATTAGTCTCGATTTTTTGTACTTTCGGGTAATTTTTGTACCATCAAACAAAAATGGACCAAAGTCCGTAGTTTCAGACCAAAGGATGGTAAGTGATTGAAATCTGACGAAGAACCCGCAAACAGAGATATAAATTTAGAGAAGTGCTATAAGGACTCGGTCTGGATTTCAACACTAGCCATCGTTTGGATTTTCTGTATCAAATACAGATTTCAATCAATTCGTATTAGGGTATGGTAAGACGATCGCCTGAAAAGTCCAATGAAATCGCGGACCTTGGACACAATTGTACATTCTTCTCCTAAATGCCTATAAGGTTCCTTAGTCCTCAATTTCATCTGGTCTCCGTGATCATTCAAACACCCGACATATCATTGTTTACCAATACAATATTAACGAACAACCGATGGCTAGTGTAATATGAAATCGCCCGACAAACCTGAAGCTTATATATATCGAGACTTGAAGAATGCTAAATGGTCTCTCGGCCAACTTTACAATTGTGTTCTTAGATTCCAACCATAGATGTTCAAACATTCGCACATCATTTGGTCTGAAATACAATTATAAATTTGGAAAGAATGCTATAACGATCCTAGGAATAGTTCAGATGGTCTTTTTGGGCAATTTTTGTACCACCCGACAAATATAGACCAAAGACCGTATTTTCGGACACGACGATGGCTAGTGTTTGAAATCTGGCGCAGAACCCGAAACATAGTTATAAATTTTGATGAAGAATGCTATAATGGTCTCCCGGCCTACTAAAATGGGCCGAAATCCGTATTTTCGAACAAGACGATGGCTAGTGTTTCAAATCTAACGCGGAACCTGAAACACAATTATATATTTAGAACAACAATTCTATAATGGTCTCCCGGTCCTCGATTTCATTTGCAATTTTCGGGCAACTTTCGTACCCATCGACGATAATGGACCAACATCTCTATTTTCGAACTAGACAATGGCTAGTATTTGAAATCTGGCACGGAACCCGAAACAAATTTATAAATTATGGGGAAGAATGCTATAATGGTCTCCCGGTCGTCGATTTCATTTGGACTTTTCCAGCAACTTTCGTACCCGTCGACAAAAATGGACCAACATTTGTATTTTCGGACCAAACGATGGCTAGTGTTTGAAATCTGGCGCGGAACCAGAAACATAGTTATAAATTTTAGAGAAGAATGCTATAAGGGTCTCTCGGTCCTCGATTTCATCGGGAATTTTCGAGAGATTTTCGTACCACCAAACTAAAATGGACCGAAATTCGTATTTTCGAACAAGAGGATGGCTAGTGTTTGAAATCTGACGCGGAACCCAAAATAAAATTATAAATTTAGAAGAAGAATGTTATAACATACTCTCGGTCCTCGATTGCATCTGGACTTTTTAGGCGATTTTCGTACCCCTCGACAAAAAAGGTCCAAAATCAGTATTTTCATACAAGACGATGGCTAGCGTTTGAGATCTGGCGCAAAACCCGAAACAGAGTTATAAATTTTGGAGAAGAATGCTATAAGGGTCTCCTGTTGCTCGATTTCATTTGGACTTTTTAGGCAATTTTCGTACCACCCAACAAAAATGGACCAAAGTCCGTAGTTTAAGACCAAAACGATGGCTAGTGTTTGAATTCTGATGCGGAACACAAAACACAATTATAAATTTTGGAGTAGAATTCTATAAGGGTCTCTTCATCCTCGATTTCATCTGGTCATTTTCGGGACCAAAAATCATATTTTCGGACCAAACAATGGCTAATGCTTGAAATCTGGCGCAAACTCGAAACACAGTTATAAATTTCATATGGATTTTTCGGGCGATTTGCGTACCACCCGACTTCAATTGACCAAAATCTGTATTTTTAAACAAGACGATGGCTAGTGTTTGAAATCTGACGCGAAACCCGAAACATAGTTATAAATTTAGAAGAAGAATTGTATAAGGTTGATTTGGTCCCCGATTTCATCTAGACTTTTCAGGCGATTTGACAACTCTATTTTATTATATGTTATTATTATCTTCTTTATGTAGTAAAACTATAAAATAAATATAAAAAAATAGAGTTGGCAAATAAAGTGATAATTAAAAAGCATTCTTCTCTTAAATTTATAAATTGTGTTTCGAGTCATATTTTGACATTACCATCATTTGGTTTAAAAATTGCGAATTTCGTTTCATTTTTTATCGGGTGGTACGTAAATTGCCAGAAACGTCTAGATGAATCGTGGATTTTCATACCACCCGAGTTCGGTCCATTTTTGTCGGTGGTCGAAAGTCGCCTGAAATGTCCCAATGAAGATCGACGTTCAGAGACTCTTATAGCATTTTCTCTTAAATTATAACTATGTTCAGTTTCCGCACCCAGATTTCAACACTAGTCATCGCCTGGTCTAAAATACAAATTGGGGTCCTTTCTGTGAGGGGTACGAAAATCGCCAAAAAGTCCAAATGAAATCGCAGACAGGAGACCATTATAGCATTCTTTCCCAACATTTATAACATTGTTTCGGGTTCCGTGCCAGATTTCAAACACTAAGCCATCGTCTTAATCCCGAAATACATTCGTTGGTATTATCCGTCAATGGGTACGAATCGCTCCAAAAGTCCAAATGAAAATCAAGGACTGGGAGACCATTATAGAATTCTTGCTCTAAATTTATAACTGTTTTTAGGGTTCCGCAATTAGATTTGAAACACTAGCATCGCTTGTTCGAAATCAGCAGATATCGGTCTCCATTTTAGTCGGGCTGTACAAAAATCGCCCGAAACGTACAGATGAAATCGAGGACCGGGAGACATTAAAGCATTCTGCTCCAACATTTATAGGTGTGTTTCGGGTTGCACTCAGATTTAAACACCTACTAACACATCGTTCTTGTCGAAAAATACACTTTTCGTCTATTTTTGTCAGGGGTACAAAAAGCATCGGAGAAAGACATGATGAAACCGAGGACCAGGAGACCTTATAGCGATTCACCTAAATGTTATAACTTTATTTTTTGTTTTGTACGTCAGGTTTAATAATTAACCATCGTTTGTTCTGAACTTTAGCGGACTGTTGGTCATTTTTTGTTGGGTGGATAGAAAGGCGACGAAAGTCCAGATGAAATCGAGGACCGGGAGACCTTTATATATTCTTCTCCTAAATTATAACTGAGTTTCGGTTCCGCTCAGATTTAAACACTAGCAATGTCTTGTGAAAAATTATAAGGATTTTGGTCGATTTTTTGTCGGAGGTACAGAGAAATCGCCCGAAGCCTAGATGAAATCGAGGACTCAGGAGACCCTTATAGCATTTCTTTGTCGAGGGTTAAGAGAATCGCCCAGAGAAAGTCCAGATGAAATCGAGGAGAGATACCCTAATAGCATTCCTCTCAAAATTTTATAATGTATTTCAGGTTTCGCGTCAAATTTATAAAACACTAGCCATCGTCTGGTCCGAAATACGAATTTCGGTCCTTTTTTGTCGGGTGGTACGAAAATACGAGGGACCAGGAGACCTTATAGCATATCTTATCTAAAATTTATAACTGAGTTTCGTGTTTCTATCTTAGATTTCAACATAAGCAATTGTCTTGTGAAAAAATAACGATTTCGGTCCATTTTTGTCCGGTGGTACAAAAATCACCCGAAAAGCCCAGATGAAATTGAGGACCGGGAGACCCTGATAGCATTCTTCCCCTAAATTTATAACTGAGTTTCGGGTTCTGTCTCAGATTTCAAACACTAGAAATTGTCTTGTTAAAAAATACAGATTTCGGTCCATTTTTGTCGGTTGGTTCAATATTCTCCCGAAAAGCCCTGATGAAATCGAGGACTGGAAGACCTTTATAGCATTCTTCTCCTAAATTTATTACTGAGTTTCGGGTTCCGCGTCAGATTTCAAACACTAGCAATCGAGGACCATTTTAGTCCATTTTAGTTGGATCGTATGAAAATCGCCCAAAACGTTTAGATGAAATCGAGGACCGGGAGACCCTTATATCATTCTTCTCCAAAATTTATAACTGTGATTCGAGTTCCGCGCAAGATTTAAAATACTTGCCCAAGTCTGGTCTAAAAATACATATTTAAGTCCAATTTTGTCGAGGGGTACGAAAATCGCCCGAAAAGTCAAGATGAAATTGAGGACCAAGAGACCCTAATAGCATTCTTCTCCAAAATTTATAATTGTGTTTCGGGTTTCGCACCAAATTTCAAACACTAGCCATCGTTTGGTCCAAAAATATGAATTTCGGTCCATTTTTTCAGGTGGTACGAAAATCTCCAGAAAATACCAGATGAAATCGAGGACCAGCAAACCCTTATAGGATTCTTATCCTTAATTTATAACTGACTTTCGGGTTCTGCCTCAGATTTCAAACACTAGCAATTGTCTTGTTCAAAAATACGAATTTCGGTCCATTTTGGTCGGGAGGTACAAAAATCGCCCGAAAAGCCCAGAAGAAATCGAGGACCAGCACACCCTTATTGCATTCTTCTCCTAAATTTATAACTGAGTTTCGGGTTCCGCATCAGATTTCGCGCTAGATTTGAAACACTTGGCAAAGTCTGGTCCGAAAATACAGATTTTAGTCCATTTTTGTCAAGGACAGATGAAATCGAGGACGAGAGCCCTCATGCTTCTTCTCCCAAATTTATAATTGTTGTCGGGTTTCGTGCCACTTTTCAACATAGCATCGTCTGGTCCGCAAATACGAATGCGGTCCATTTTTTGTCGAGTGATACGAAAATCGACTGAAAAGACCAGATGAAACTCGAGGACAGGAAAGTCCCTTAATAACATTCTTATCTAATTATAACTGAATTTCGGGTATTGCTAGATTGGAAAATGCGAGATTTCGGTCCATTTTTGGGAGTCGTACAAAATCGCCCGAGAACGCCTCAGATGAAATCGAGGACAGGGACGACCTTATAGCATCCTTCTCCTAAATTTATACATGTCTTTTCGGTTTCCGCGGTAAATTTCAAACACTAGGAATCATCCTTTTTCGAAACTACGCATTTCGGTCCATTTTTTGTCGGTGGTACGAATCACCCGAAAACGTCAACATGAAGCCGAGGACCGGGAAGACCTTTATAGCATTCTTCTCCAAAATTTATTACTGGTTTTTACGTTCCGCGCCAGATTTCAAACATTTGCCATCGTCGTGTCCGAAAATATAGATTTCGGTCCTTTTTTGTTGAGGGGTAAGAAAATCGCCTGAAAAGTCCAGATGAAAACGAGGACCGAGAGACCCTGATATCATTCTTCTCCAAAATTTATTACTGGTTTTTAGGTTCCGCGCTAGATTTCAAACACTTGCCATCGTCTGGTCCGAAAATATAGATTTCGGTCCTTTTTTGTCATCGTCTGGTCCGAAAATATAGAAAACGCCTGAAAAGTCTATATGAAATCGAGGACCAAGAGACCTTTATAGCATTCTTCTCCTAAATTTATGACTATGTTCCAAGTTCCGTGTCGGATTTCAAACACTAGCTATTGTTTTGTTCAAAAATACGAATTTCAGTCCATTTTAGTCGGGTGGTAAGAAAATCACCCTAAATATATAATAGTGTTTCGGATTCCGAGTCAGATTTCAAACACTAGCCATCGTTTGGTCTGAAAATATAGATTTTGGTCCATTTTTGTCGAGCGGTACGAAAATCGCCCGAAAAGTCCAAATGAAATTGACGATCGAGATAATTTAGATGAAGAATGTTATAAGGGTCTCTCGGTCTTCGATTTCATCTGGACTTTCCGAGCGATTGTCGTACACCCAAACAAAAATGGACTGAAATCCATAATTTCCAACAAGACGATGGCTAATGTTTGAAATATGACGCGGAACCCGGTATACATTTTTAAATTTAGAAGAAGAATGCTATAAGAGTCTTCTGGTCCTCGATATCATCTGGACTTTTCGGGCGATTTTGGTACCACATAACAAAAAAAAGACTAAAATCTGTATTTTCGGACAAGACGAGGACTAGTGTTTGAAATTTGACGCGGAACCCAAAACATAGTTATAAATTTTGGAGATGAATGCTATAAGGGTCTCCCGGTCCTCGATTTCATCTTGACTTTATAGGCCATTTTTGTACCACCCGACAAATATGGACCGAAATTCGTATTTTCAAACCGGATGATGGCTAGTCTTTGAAATCTCACGCAGAAAGCAAAACTCAGTTATAAATTTAGGAGAATAATACTATAAGAATCTTCTTCTCCTCGATTTTATCTGGACTTTTTGGGCAATTTTCGTACCCCTCGACAAAAAAGGACCAAAATCTGTATTTGCAACTCAGACGTAGCTAGTGTTTGAAATTTGCTGCGGAAGCCCGAAGCCTCAAAGCATAAATTTTGGAAAAAAGAACTGATATAAAGGGTTCCAGTCCTCAATTTCTATACACGACAAATAAAATTGACCGAAATCAATATTTTGGAAACCAGGGCTAAGTGTTTAAATTTGACACGTGAGACCCGAACTCAATTATAAATTTTGGAGAAGAATTCTATCGGTCTCCGGTTCTCGATTTGATCTAGACTTTTCAGGCGATTTCATACCACCTCGACAAAAATAGACCGATAATCAATATTTCTGGACCAGAAGAGGGCTAGTGTTCGAAATTTGACGTAGAACCTGAAACACATTTATAAATTTTGGAGAAGAATGCAATAAGGGTCTCCCTGTCCTCGATTTCATCTGGTCTTTTTAGGCGATTTTCATACCACTCGACTAAAATGGACCGAAATCCGTATTTTCGAACAAGATGATCGCTAGTCTTTTAAATCTGACGTGGAAACCGAAACACAATGATAAATTTAGTAGAAGAATGCAATAAGAGTCTCCTGGTCCTCTATTTCATATCGTCTTTTTGGGCGATTTTCGTACCACCCGACAAAAATGGACCGAAATTCTTATTTTCAAACCAGACGATAGCTAGTGTTTGTAATCAGGTGCGCAACCCAGTTATAAATTTTGGTTAACAATGCTACAAGGGTCTCCCGATCTTCAATTTCATTTGGATTTTTCGGGCAATTTTCATACGATCTAACTAAAATGGACCGAAATTCGTATTTTCGAAAAAGACTATGGCAAGTGTTTGAAATATGACTTGGAACCCAGAACACAATTATAATTTTGGAGATGAATGATATAACGGGTCTCACGGATCCTAATTTCATCTGGATTTTCTGGCGATTTTCGTACCACCCGACTAAATGCATCGAATTCTGTATTTCGACAAGACAATTGTTAGTGTTTGAGATCTGCGAGGAACCAGAAACACAAGTTTAAATTTAGAAGAAGAATGCCTATAAGGGTCTCTCGGTCCTCCGTTGATCATGACCACTTTTCGGGCGATTTCCTAACCCTCGCAAATGGACCAAATCTATATTTGTACCAAAACGATGGCTAGTGGTTTGAAATTGGCACAGGAACCTAAAAACCAGAATAAATTGGGAGAAGAATCATTATAGGGTCTCCACCGGTCTTCCGGTTTCATCTAGAACCTTTTGGGTTGATTTTCCTACTACCTGACAAAAAATGGCCGAATTCGTATTTTCGAACAGTGAATGGATAGTGTTTAAATTCTGACGTAGAACCCAAACAAAGTTACAAATTTTGGAGAAGAATGCCATAAGGGTCCCCTCCGGTCTTTGATGTTCACTGGACTTTCGGGCGATTTTGTACCCGTCCTGACAAAAAATAGACTAAAAAATTGATTTGTTCGGACCATACTTGGCTAGTGCATGAAATATAGCGTGAAACTCGAAACACAGTTTATAAATATAAGAAGAACGAAATGCTATACGAGGGTCTTCCTCTGTCCTCGACTTCTATAAGTGCACTTGTTCGGGCGATTTTCGTAACCACCCGCACTAAAATGTAACGAAATGCGTATTTCGGCACCAAACGATGGCTAGTTGTGTTTGAAATATGATGCGAAACGCCGAAGCATAGTTATGAATTTTGGAGACCGAATGCTTATAAGGGTTTCCCGGCCATCATTTCATCTAAACTTTTTTAGGCCGATTTTCGTACCATCGACAAAAAAAGACGAAATCCGTATTAATTCCAAACAAGACAATGCTAGTGTTTTGAAATTAACGCGTACCTGAAAACACAATCCTGGTTCTAGATTTCATTTGGACCTTTCAGGCGACCTTTGTCGAACTACCAGAGCAAATGGAATGAAATTCGTATTTTCGGAACAAAACAATGGTAAGTGTTTGAAATATGGCCGGCGGAACCTAAGACACAATTATGAAATTTTTTAGAGAATGCTATAGGTCCTCTCAGTCTTCCGATTTCATCTGGACTTTTAACGGCGATTTTCAATCCACCTAACTAAAATGGTTCAAATTCGTATTTTCGACAAGACTAAGGCTAGTGTTTGAAATTTGACGCGGCACTCGAAACACAGTTATAAAATTTTGAAGAGAATGCTATATATGGTCTCCAGGTCCTCGATTTGATCTAGACTTTTCGGGAGATTTTGTAACGCATCGGCAGAATGGACGAAAATCCGTATTTTCGGACCAAACGGTGGCCTTAGTGTTTTGAAATTTGAATGGAACCGCAATTATACAGGGTTATAAATTTCAGAAGAATATATGCTAAAAGGGTTCTCACCCAGTTCTCGATTTAATTTGGAACTTTTTGTGCGACTTTCGTATACCTCTACCTAAAATGGACAAAATCTGTATTTTCGAACCAGACGATGACTAGTGTTTGAAATCTGATGCGGAAACAGAAATATTGTTATATATTGTTAGGAGAAGAATTCTTATACGGGTGCTCCAGGTCCTCGTTTCATCTGCATATTCGGGCGATTTTCGTACCACCGATCAAAAATGGACCGAAACAATCCGTAATTTCGGAACAAGACGATGGAGTATTGTTTGACAATCTGAACACGGACCTGATACACAGATTATAAATTTAGGAGAAGAAGCTATAAGGGTCATCTTGGTCCTGATTTCATCTAGCTTTTTAGGCGATTTTCTTACCTCCTCGAGCACAAAAAGCAGACCAAAAATTATATTTTCGGACCAAACAAGCCGCAAGTGTTTGAATCTATATTCGTACCACCGAACAAGATGGACCGAAGTCCGTATTTTCAAACAGACAATTGCTAGTGGTTGAAATCTGAGGCAAAATCCGAAACTCGTTATAAATTTAAGAGAAGAATGCTATATAGGTCACTGGTCCTCGATTTCATCTTGTCTTTTCAAGAAATTTCGTATCACCGACATAAATGGATCTGAAATTCATATTTTTGGACTAGATGATGGCTAGTTGTTGAAATCTAGCGCAAAACGTGAAACATATTTATAAGCTTGGAGAGCAATGCTATAAGGGTGTCCGGGTCCTCAATTTGATCCTGGACTTTTCGGGCGATTCCTTGTGTACCACCGCGACCCAAAATGGACAGATAATCTGTATTTTAAGACGCAGGCGATGGCTAGTGTTTGAATTTTGACGCGGAACCCGAAACACAGTTATAAATTTTGGAGAACAATGATATATAGGGTCTATCAGTCCCTTGATTTCATTTGGGCTTTGTTGGTCAATTTTCGTACCAACTGACTAAAATGGATCAAAGATTTCGATTTTCGAACAAAGCGATGGTTAGTTGTTTGAAATTTGGCAGCGGAACCCAAAACACAATTATAAATTTTGGAGAAGAACGCTAGAAGGGTCTCCCGGTCCTCGATTTCATCTAGACATTTCGGGCGATTTTCATAACACCTAACTAAAATGTACCTAAATTCGTATTTCCGAACAAGGCTATGGCTAGTGTTTGAAATCTGACGCGGAACCTGAAACATAGTTATAAATTTAGAAGAAGAACGCTATAAGGGTCTCCTGGTCCTCCATTTCATTTGGACTTTTTGGGAAATTTTCGTACCACCTAACAAAAATGACTCAAAATTCGTATTTTTGGACCAGATGATGGCTAGTGTTTAAAATCTGGCGCGGAGCCCAAAAAACTGTAATAAATTTTGGAGAAGAATGCTATAAGGGTCTCCTAGTCCTCGACTTCATCTGGATTTTTTGGACGATTTTCGTACAACCCGACTAAAATTGACCAAAATCTGTATTTTTGAACAAAAAGATGGTTTATGGGTGGAATCTGACACGGAACCCGAAACACAGTTATAATTTTGAAAAAAAATGCTATAAAGTGTCTTTCGTACTATGAACAAAATAGGACCGAAAATCGTATTTTCGACAAGGCAATGGATAGTGTTTGAAATTCTGACGCGGAACCCGAATGTAATTTATTAAATTATGGAGAGAATGCTATAGAGTCTCATGTTCTCGATTTCTATCTAGCTTTTCAGGATATTTTCGTACACTCTCGACGATGGCTATGTTTGAAATCAGGTGCGGAACCTGAAACAAGTTATAAATTTTGGGGAAGAATGCTATATAAGATTTCGCATCCTCGATTTCATTTGACTTTTCAGGCGATTTTCGAACTTCTCGTCATAAATGGACCAACATCTGTATTTTCGGACCAGAACTATGGCTAGTGTAGAAATCTGGGCGGGAACCTAAAACATAGTTATAATTTTAGAGAACAATGTTATAAGGATCTGTCGGTGCCTCGATTTTATCGGGACTTTTCGAAATACGATTTTTCGTACCACCTCGACTAAAACGGACCGAAATCCGGTATTTATCGAAAAAGACGATGGCTAGTGTTTGAAATATTACGCGGAACTCGAAAGAAAATTTATAAATTTGAAGAAGAATGATATAACGGATTATGGGTCCTCGATTTCATTTGTACTTTTCGGGTAATTTTTTGTACCATCAAACAAAAATGGACCAAAGTCCGTAGTTTCAGACCAAGGATGGTAAGTGAATGAAATCTGACGAAGAACCCGAAACAGAGACTATAATTTAGGAGAAGAATGCTATAAGGGACTCTTGGTCCTCGATTTCATCTAGATTTTTCCGGCGCGATTTTTGTATCACCCGACAAAAATGGACCCAAAATTCGTATTTTCTTACAAGACGATGGCTAGTCTTTGAAATTTGACGCGGAACCCGAAACACAATTATAAATTTTGAAGAAGAATGCTATAAGGGTATCCTAGTCCTCGATTTCATCTGGTCTTTTTGGGCGATTTTTGTACCACCCGACAAACATAGACCAAAAACCGTATTTTCGGACACGACGATGGCTAGTGTTTGAAATCTGGCGCAGAACCCGAAGCATAGTTATAAATTTTGATGAAGAATGCTATAATGGTCTCCCGACCGACTAAAATGGGCCGAAATCCGTATTTTCGAACAAGACGATGGCTAGTGTTTGAAATTTGACGCGCAACCCGAAACATAATTATAAATCTTGGAGAAGAATGCTATAAGGGTATCCTAGTCCTCGATTTCATTTGGTCTTTTTGGGCAATTTTTGTACCACCCGACAAATATAGACCAAAGACCGTATTTTCGGACACGACGATGGCTAGTGTTTGAAATCTGGCGCAGAACCCGAAACATAGTTATAAATTTTGATGAAGAATGCTATAATGGTCTCCCGGCCTACTAAAATGGGCCGAAATCCGTATTTTCGAACAAGACGATGGCTAGTGTTTCAAATCTAACGCGGAACCTGAAACACAATTATATATTTAGAACAACAATTCTATAATGGTCTCCCGGTCCTCGATTTCATTTTGCAATTTTCGGGCAACTTTCGTACCATCGACGATAATGGACCAACATCTCTATTTTCGAACTAGACAATGGCTAGTATATTTGAAATCTGGCAACGGACCCGAAACAATTTATAAATTATGGGGAAGAATGCTATAATGGTCTCCCGGTCGTCGATTTCATTTGGACTTTTCCCAGCAACTTTCGTAACCGTCGACAAAAATGGACCAACATTTGTATTTTCGGACCAAACGATGGCTAGTGTTTGAAATCTGGCGCGGAAACCAGAAACATTAGTTATAAAATTTTAGAGAAGAATGCTATAAGGGTCTCTCGGTCCTCGATTTCATCGGGAATTTTCGAGAGATTTTCGTACCACCAAACTAAAATGGACCGAAATTCGTATTTTCGAACAAGAGGATGGCTAGTGTTTGAAATCTGACGCGGAACCCAAAATAAAATTATAAATTTTAGAAGAAGAATGTTATAACATACTCTCGGTCCTCGATTGCATCTGGACTTTTTAGGCGATTTTCGGTACCCCTCGACAAAAAGGTCCAAATCAGTATTTTCATACAAGACGATGGCTAGCGTTTGAGATCTGGCGCAACACGAAACAGAGTCTATTAAATTTTGGAGAAGAATGCTATAAGGGTTCTCTGTTGCTGCATTCATTTGGACTCTTTTAGGCAATTTTCGTACCACCCAACAAAAATGGACAAAAAGCCGTAGTTTAAAGACCAAAACGATGGCTAGTGTTTGATTGTGATGCGGAACACAAACACAATTATAAATTTTGGAGTAGAGATTCTATGAAGGGTTCTTCATCCTCGATTTCATCTGGTCATTTCCGGGACCAAAAATCATATTTCGACCAAAACAATGGCTAATGTCCTGAAATCTGGCGCCAACTCGAAACACAGTTATAAATTTCATATGGATTTTTACGGGCGATTTGCGTTACCACCCGACTTCAATTGACCAAAATCTGTATTTTTTAAACAAGACGATGGCTAGTGTTTGAAATCTGACGCGAAACCCGAAAACATAGTTTAATAAATTTAGAAGAGGGAATTGTAATAAGGTTGATTTGGTCGTGATTTCATCTGACTTTTCAGGCGATTGACAAATCTATTTATTATATTATATTATTATCATTCTTTATGTAGTAAAACTATAAAATAATATAAAAACATAGAGTTGGCAATAAAAGTGATAATTAAAAAGCATTCTTCTCTTAAATTTATAATTGTGTTTCGAGTCATATTTTGAACATTAGCCATCATTTGGTTAAAAATTTCGAATCGTTCATTTTTTCGGTGGTACGTAAATTGCCAGACGTCAGATGAAATCGTCGGATTTGTCATACCACCCGATTTCGGTCCATTTTTGTCGGGTGGTACGAAATTCGCCTGTAAATGTCCCAAGAAATCGACGCTTCTCAAGACTGCTTATAGCATTCTTCTCTAAATTTTATAACTATGTTTCAGTTTCCGCACAGATTTCAAACACTAGTCATCGCTGGTCTAAAAATACCATAATGTGGGTCCATTTTTGTGGAGGGGTACGAAAATCGAACGCAAAAAGTCCAAATGAAATCGTTCAGGGACCAGGAGCAACTATAATAGCGCATTCTTACTCCAATAATTATAACATTGGTTTCGGGTCCCTCGCAGATATTCAAACATAGCCATCTCGATTCTAGTCGAAAATAACAATTGTTAGGTCCATTATCGTCAATGGGTACGAAAGTCGCTCCAAAAGTCAAATGAAATCAAGGATGGGAGACTATTATAGAATTTCTTGCTCTAAATTGTAGATAACTATTTTTAGGGTTGCCGCGTTAGATGTGAAACACATAGCCATAACGTCTTGTCGAAATAACAGATGTCGGTCATTTTAGTCGCCGGTGGTACAAGGGAAAATCGCCCGAAACGTTACAGTGAATCGTAGAGACCGGTCGAGACCATTAAAGCATTCTGCTTCCCATAAATTATATAGGTGTGTACCTTCGCGGTTGCGACTCCAGATTGTCAAACACCTAACATCGTCGTTGTCGAGAAAAGACAACTTTTCGGTCTATTTTTGTCATGGGGGGTACAAAAATCACCGGAAAAGACATGATTGAAAACAGAGGACCAGCGAGACTTATAGGCGAGTTCTTCAGCTAATTTTATAACTTTATATTCTTGTTCAGAATGATTAAAGTCAGGATTTTAAATCTAACCATCGTTTGTTCTGAACTACGGACTGTTGGTCATTTTTTTTGGTTGGGTGGTAGCAAAAGCGCCCGAAAGTCAATTGAATCGAGGACCGGGAGACGTTGTATTAGTAGTTCTTCTATAATTTATAACATGAGTTTCGGGTTCCGCCTCAGATTTAAACACATCAGCAATTGTCTTGTAAAAAATACGGATTTTGGTCATTTTGTCAGTTGAGGTACAAAAATCGCCCGAAAGCCTAGATGAAATCGAGGACCAGGAGACCCTTATAGCATTCTTTGTCGAGGGGTAAGAAAATCGCCCGAAAAGTCCAGATGAAATCGAGGACCGAGATACCCTAATAGCATTCTTCTCAAAAATTTATAATTGTATTTCAGGTTTCGCGTCAAATTTATAAACACTAGCCATCGTCTGGTCCGAAAATACGAATTTCGGTCCCTTTTTGTCGGGTGGTACGAAAATCGAGGACCAGGAGACCCTTATAGCATTCTTATCCTAAATTTATAACTGAGTTTCGTGTTCTATCTTAGATTTCAAACAGTAGCAATTGTCTTGTGAAAAAATACGGATTTCGGTCCATTTTTGTCCGGTGGTACAAAAATCACCCGAAAAGCCCAGATGAAATTGAGGACCGGGAGACCCTGATAGCATTCTTCCCCTAAATTTATAACTGAGTTTCGGGTTCTGTCTCAGATTTCAAACACTAGAAATTGTCTTGTTAAAAAATACAGATTTCGGTCCATTTTTGTCGGTTGGTTCAATATTCTCCCGAAAAGCCCTGATGAAATCGAGGACTGGAAGACCTTTATAGCATTCTTCTCCTAAATTTATTACTGAGTTTCGGGTTCCGCGTCAGATTTCAAACACTAGCAATCGAGGACCATTTTAGTCCATTTTAGTTGGATCGTATGAAAATCGCCCAAAACGTTTAGATGAAATCGAGGACCGGGAGACCCTTATATCATTCTTCTCCAAAATTTATAACTGTGATTCGAGTTCCGCGCAAGATTTAAAATACTTGCCCAAGTCTGGTCTAAAAATACATATTTAAGTCCAATTTTGTCGAGGGGTACGAAAATCGCCCGAAAAGTCCAGATGAAATTGAGGACCAAGAGACCCTAATAGCATTCTTCTCCAAAATTTATAATTGTGTTTCGGGTTTCGCACCAAATTTCAAACACTAGCCATCGTTTGGTCCAAAAATATGAATTTCGGTCCATTTTTTCAGGTGGTACGAAAATCTCCAGAAAATACCAGATGAAATCGAGGACCAGGAAACCCTTATAGGATTCTTATCCTTAATTTATAACTGACTTTCGGGTTCTGCCTCAGATTTCAAACACTAGCAATTGTCTTGTTCAAAAATACGAATTTCGGTCCATTTTGGTCGGGAGGTACAAAAATCGCCCGAAAAGCCCAGAAGAAATCGAGGACCAGCACACCCTTATTGCATTCTTCTCCTAAATTTATAACTGAGTTTCGGGTTCCGCATCAGATTTCAAACACTAGCAATTGTCTTGTTAAAAAATACGGATTTCGGTCCATTTTTGTCAGGTTGTACAAAAATCGCTCGAAAAGCCCAGATGATAGCATTCTTCTCCAAAATTTATAACTCTGTTTCGGGTTTCGTACTAGATTTTAAACATTAACAATTGTCTTTTTCGGAAATACGAATTTCGGATCATATTAGTCTTGGTGGTCTGAAAATCAACCGAAAAGCCCAGATGAAATCGAGGACCGGGAAACCCTTATAGCATTTTTCTCCAAAATTTATTACTGGTTTGTAAGTTCTATGCCATATTTCGAACACTTGCCATCGTCTAGTCCGAAAATACAGATTTCGGTCCGTTTTTGTCGAGGGGTAAGAAAATCGCCAGAAAAGTCCAGATGAAATCGAGGACCGAGAGACCCTTATAACATTCTTCTCCTAAATTTTTAATTGTGTTCTGAGTTCCGTGTCAGATTTTAAATACTAGCCATTGTTTTGTTCAAAAATACGAATTTAGGTCCATTTTAGTCGAGTGGTACGAGAATCAATAAAAAATACCAGATAAAATCGAGGACCGAGACACCCTGGTAGCATTCTTCTCCTAAATTTATAACATTGTTTCAGACTCCGGGTCAAATTTCAAAAACTAGCCATTGTCTGGTCCGAAAATAGAGATTTTGGTCCATTTTTTATGAAGGGTACGAAAATCGCCCAAATAGTCCATATGAAATCAGAGGACTGGATACCCTTATAGCATTCTATCTCAAATTTAAATAACTGTGTTTTGGGTTCCGCTTCAAAATTTGAAACACTAGCCCTCGTTTGGTCCGAAAATACATATTTTCGGTCCATTTTTGTCAGGTGAAATAAAATCAGCCCCGCAATGTCAGATGAAATCCAGACTAGGAGACTCTTATATTATTCTTCTTCAAATTTTCGGTCAATTTTGTGTCGTGTAGTACGAACATCGGACCGAAACGTCCAGATGAAATCGGGTACTTGGAGACCCTTATAGCATTCTCTCTTTAAATATATAAAGTGTTTTCAGGTTCTGCGTAGATTTCAAGCATTAGCCATCGTCTAGTCAGAAAATACATATATTGGTTCATTTTTGTCGAGGGGTACGAAAATCACCTAAAAAGTCTATATGCAATCGATGAACTGGGAGACCCTTATAGCATTCTTCTTCTAAATTTATAAATGTGTTTCGGGTTCTACGTCAGATTTCAAAACACTATTCATTATCTTGTTCGAAAATACGATATATCAATCCATTTAGTCGGGTGGATCGAAATTCCACGAAATGTCTTCATATGAATCGAGGACCAGAAGATCTTTATAGCATTTTCCTTAAATTTATAACTGTGTTTTGGTTCCGGTCAAATTATCCAAACACAGCCTCGTTTGGTCTGAAAATACAGATTTCGGTCCGTATTCTCAGTGGTACGAAAATTGCCGACCAAGTCTAGATGAATCGGGGACTGCGAGAGACCTTTACAGCATTCTTCTCCTAAATATTAAATCAGCGTTTGCGTTATGCGTCATATTTCAAACACCAGACAATAGTCTTGTTCGAAATACAGATTTCAGACCATTTGTTGTCGTGTGGGTACGAAATCGCCCCAAAAAGTCCAGGATGAAATCGCAGGATCAGAGACCCTTAGGGGTATGATAATGCCAAACAGTAAGGACAGGAGTTCGTATAGCATTCTCTTCTAATATTAACGTGTGTTGTTGGGTTCTGTGTCACATTCTAATACATCCATCGTCTGGTCCAAATATACAGTTTCAGTCGCATTTGTTGTCGCGCTGGTAAGAAAATCTCCCGAAAGTCAAATTGAACGACGACTAGGTAAAACAATCGTTCAATTAAGTATAATAAATACAATCTTTTACAAGAATATATATCTCTCCAAACACATGCAATCAAAGATAATTCATGATTGTTAACATTATATTCGTAAATCATAATTTATAATATAATAGTTGTCATTTGAATCTATATAATAACAACCATCATTCAAGAAAGTATAATAAAGTTAATCTTTTTAAAAGCATATTATTCAAACAGTCATCATAATGGGTAATTTAACAACAATAATAAATAAATCAATTTAAATCTATTAGTCACAATTCATAAATCTCAATTTTAATAGAGTTAGGTTCCGACAAAGATATATTTTTATAGAATACCAATAAAATATCTAACTCTTATTTCCCATGCTAAATTTCAAAAATAGATGTACCATGAAAGTTAAAGGTGTGATTACTCACTCTGAAGCTTATCCGATAAAATTCCTTCTTTGTAATCACTATTAACCGTTATCGCAATCGCAAAAATACTTGCTTCTCTCTCCATTCATATAATTCTAACCTTTGAGAATTTATTGTGTAGTAATTTTATTTTTCTTAGTGGCTACTTATAGTTAATTACTCATATGATTACCTATCGGTTCAAAACAATACGTTACAGTAACAACTTAACTATAATTCTAACACTTAATTGGGATGATGTAATAATCCAAGCGGTGCAAACAATTTATAGCCTATATTTTCAACCACTAATGGAATTGTTGATTAGCCTAATCCAAAATAATATGTAATATAATTCTAAACCTGAAATTAGACGTTACAAACAATTTCATACTTACTAAATATTGTAAATTATTTCAAAACTATTATTTTATAAACAAATTATTAAAGTAATTAATCATTTAAAATACACTAATAACCAAAACTCTCATATTCAAATATAAATACATCATAACTATACTATTTTACAAAGTATACATAAAAATACTACTATCTTTATAATAATCAAAACGATTAAAATAATAAATATCACTCAACAAATTTAATATACATTACTAAATGACAATAAATATGCATAAAATCACAATCAAAGAAATATATAAAATAAAGAAAGTCCAATATCAATATTTACTATAATCTCATAATATTATTATAAAATAAATATTTATATAAGATATATTTTATTAATAGTTAAATATAAATTAAGTGAAGTTAACATTAGTCAACGCATGAGATGTGTATTACATTAAATTAGGAAAGACATGCAGACGAAATTGTCTAAAATCTATCTTAAAATATTACACGAAATACTATTATTACTTAGAAAATATAAAAAATAAAAAAAATATAATATTATATTCATGTTACTCATCTATTCAAATATATATAAAATTATCACATCATAAAAAGAAAATATGAAGAAAATTAATTATAAAATTATACAACATATATTCTAAAATAATATAAACACAAATGAATTATAATTACAATAATAATTCATTTATAAATAGTTTATTATATTATAATTAATTATAATTTATTAATATTATTATTATTATTATTATTATTAACCTTTTACTCTTGTATAAGCTTATCCATAAAACACATTTACACTTCTTTTATTTTATATTTTTGAAAGAAATAAAACCAATAATTATCAAAACTAATTCTTTATACTTTTTTAATACATTTCATTACTAATTATTGCAAATATTTTCATAACTATATTTATAAATAATTAATAAAGTAATAATTCTTATAATCCTAATACAAATCTCATATTCAAAAATAATAACTACATAATACTAACATTTTACAAAGTAACATATAAAAATCTACTATCTTATAGAATAGTCAAATGATAGATAAAAATACCAATCAACAATTTAAATTAATTACTAAATGACAATAATATGCATAAATCACATGCCATAGAAATATATAAAAAATAAAGAAAGTGAATATTAATATACTAGTATCTCATAATAACTATTTATAACATAAATAATTAAAATAAGAATATGTAGAAAAATAAATATAATAAGTGAATCTTTAACATTAGTCAAAGCATGAGAATCATTACACTAATTACGAATGTACACGTAGATAAAAAATTGCCTAAAATCTTATTCTGAACTATTCACTAAAATAGTATTATTGTAATAAAATATATAAATAAAAAGTATAATATTTGTTTTTCAGATTACTCATTTATTCAAATATATTGAATAAGCAAATCATAGAAAAGAAACGTACAAAGAAAATTAATCATAAAATTGAACTAGATATATTCTAAAATAATATAAACACAAAATTAATTATTTAAAATATTATTTCATTTATTAATTTTATAATTTAGTATTATATATTATTATTATTATTATTATTATTATTATTTAATTACTTTTTACTTTTGTATATAACTTAATCCATAAAACACATTTGTACCTTTCTTTTATTTTATTTTATTGAAAAAAATAAACACCAATCTTACCAAACTAATTTCTTTTATACTTTTTTTTAATACAATTTCATTATTAAAATATTGCTAATATTTCAAAACTATTATTTTATAAATTAAATAAATTAAAGTAATTAATCTTTTAAAATACACTAATAACCAAAACTCTTATATTCAAAAGATAACTAATCATTACTATACTATTTTACAAAGTTATTACATAAAAATACTACTATATTTATAGAATAGTCAAAACGATAAAATAATAAATATTACATAAAAAATTTAATATTAATTACTAAATGACAATAAATATGCATAAATCATCATGCCATAGAAAATATATAAAATAAAGAAAAGTCATATCAATATTACTAATATCACGTAATAAATATTTATAAAATAAAATAATTAAAATAAGATATATTTATAAATAATTAAATATATTAAGTGAATATTTAACATTAGTCAAACGCATGAGAAAATATCACATTAATTACGAATCACACGTAGACGAAAAATTGCCTAAAATCTTATTCTTTAAAATATTACACTAAAATACTATTGTTGTTAGAAAAATATATAAAAATAAAAAATATAATATTTGTTTTTCATATTAGTCATTTATTCAAATATGTAAAAATTAGCATATCATAGAAAAGAAACGTACAAAGAAATTAATCATAAAATTGATCAAAACATATATTTTAAAATAAATTTGTAACACTCGAATACCCTCAAGTACATTATTGATCAACATTTATAATGTAGTTATTATAAAATTTGAGGTGTTACACGCAATACTTTCAAGTGCATTATTTATGAAGATAAACCAATGTGTAACACATTATCCAATTATTTATTCCACGGATAGCAAGTACCTACGTTATCGTTCCTACATGGTCTGTTTCAAAATATAATCCAATTGCAAGTTTTACATGGATCTCCTGTCATGTATATGTCAAACCATTTAAATTCAGTGCTCCACTTGAAGGAACAAAAGAATAGTGTTTGGCCAAAAAAGGTATCTTTAAAAGAAAACCAAACGACGTGTTAAACTTAAGAACATGACTCCAAGATCATCATCACGAGATTTGCAATGCACTTCTAAGTCCGTACGAGATTTCAATCCGTTAACAATACTCACATGATTTCCAAGAACATTGTGCATGAACACAACGTCAATACACTACAAAGAAATTTTTGGATAAATAAAGACATTGCGCCTTCAATTAATCTTTTCTTTGAAAGTGAATAATCTTAATATATGAAAATTCAAATAATTGATCAAAGAAAATCTTATATTTTATATAATTTTGGAAAGGATACAAATATGTAAAAAAAATAAATTATTTAAGGTAACATTTTATAGTATAACAATTAAAACCATTTTGTTAAAATAGTAAGTAAAAGTCATGCTATTTGAATCTTCCTATCAAGTGAATCAAATTAAGATATTCAAATATGTTGATAATAACTATTAACTAATCTAAAACTTATCCAAAGCCTAAGTAATCTTGTAAATAGGGTGGGAATAGGCAGGCCAGACCAGGCTTTGAAAGACCTGAGCCTGACTACGATTAATTGTTCAGGCCTAAGCTTGGCCTACGACCTCCATTGGTTTTTTTTTTTTTTTTTTTTCCGGCCTAACCTGGCCATTTTAAAAGTCTGGCATGGCCTGAAAGCCTATTTAAAAGGCTTTTCACATTAAAATATTTAATATTTTACTCATTACCACATGATGCTCTCCACATACCAATATCAATGTACATATCTATATATATTAAACAAAAGTATTTTTCTAACAAAATAATTTTAAAAAAAATCTGAAACAACTCCTTTAAACCCTAAAAAATAATTTTGATTTCAAAGAATAGATTTTTTTTTTTGAAACAAATGCACCTATTATTACCTCAACAAATATGGAAAGACTACTGAGTGATTGACTAATTGAATGATTACGCGAATATGGAACAAATACCAAATATGGAACGGCTACCGAATATGAAATGACTACTGAGTGGATTGCCTAATTGATATAGATTTAAAATAAGAAATATTATTTATAATATAATAATACAAAATAACATTTAATAAATAATAAAATATTATATAAGCCGTCTGTGAAGCACAATAGGCTTTTTTTATAAGCTGAGCTTGAGCTATTTAAATAAATAAGCTTTAAAAATATCCTGAGCCTAGCCTTTATTAAATAGGCCAAACCATAAATAGGCCATGCCGTAGTCCTTGTTGCACGACCTAGCCTATTCCCATCCCTATTTGTAAATACTGATATGGTTTGGTTATAAATCATATCTTGGGTTTGAATATTTAAAAATATAATTTTTACATTAAATAAACTGTGGATAAACTTTATCTATTATTTTAACACAAACTAAAAATTAAATTTTTTTAACTATAAAAACATATATTGTTAAACATTATAAATATAATTAATATTTATGATTTTTTAATAGATAAATTTTTTAACTAAATATTTAGTCCAAACAAATTAATGAATAAATATATTATTTCCATTAATGGTATAAATATTTATTTGAGTGAGGATATTCAACAAAGTAAAGTGAAAGAGAACTAATGTTTTATTAAATTGAATATTGTATTTTTTTAATTTAGTCAAAACTTATCGAGAACAACTCGTCTGTGATAGATTTTATTTTCAAATTTTAATTAGTCAAAATTTGTCTTATTATGTTTTTAATCTCATATGTGACATTTTGTCTGGTCTATATTAATTGATTTCATTTTTACGTTGACAATATTAAAAAAAAAACTTAATTTTACTAATTCATTATTGAAAAATTGTCTCGTGCTTGACGGTTATAATAAGTTGTAGATTAGTATATTATAATTATTTTTGCATCACTACAAATTTTATAATCTAGTCATCCTCTGATCCGAAAATATAGATGTTGGTCCATTTTTGTCGAGGGTACGAAAGTCGCCCCGAAAAGTTCAAATGAAATCGAGGACGTGAGACCATTATAGCATTCTTCTCCAGAATTTATAACTTTGTTTCAGGGTTCCGCGCCAATTTCATACACTAGCTATCGTCTAGTCCGAAATACAATGTTGGTCCATTATCGTCGATGGGTGCAAAAGTCACTCGAAAAGTCCAATGAAAACGAGGACCGGGAGACCATTATAAGAATTCTTGTTCTCAATTTAATAATGTTTTTTGGGTTCCACGTTAGATTTGAAACACTAGCCATCGTCTTGTTCGACAATGAGGATTTGGTCCATTTTTTTCAGGTGATACAAAAATCGCCCGGAAGTTAGAAGAAATTGAGGACCAGGAGACCTTATGCATTCTTCTCTTAAATTTGTAACTTTGTGTCGGGTTCTGGGTCAGATTTCAAACACTAACCATCGGTTTGGCCTGAAACTACGAACTTTTGTCCATTTTTGTTGGGTGGTACTAAAATCATCCGAAAAATCAAGATGAAATCAAGGACCGGAGACCCTTATAGCATTCTTCTCCAAAATTTATAATTGTGTTTCAAGCTTCGCGCAGATTTCAAACAATAGCCATCGTCTGGTCTTAAAATACTGAGTTTGGTCCTTTTTGTCGACGGGTATGAAAATCGCCCGAAAAGTCAAATAAAATCGAGGACCAGAAGACTCTTATTAAATCTCTTCTCTGAAATTATAACTGTGTTTCGGGTTCCGCGTCTTGATTTTCAAACATTGGCCATCGTCTGGTCCGAAAATACAGAATTTGTTCCATTTATATCGATGGGTACGAAAATCGCTTGAAAAGTCCAGATGAAATCGGGACCAAGTGACCCTTATAGAATTCTTCTTCTAAATTTAAACTCTATAACTCGACAAAAATCGACCGAAATCTGTATTTTCATACAAGACAATGGCTAGTGTTTGAATTCTGATGCGGAACCCGAAACATAATTATAAATTTTGGAGAAGAATGCTATAAGAGTCTCTATTTTATTAAATGTTAATATTATATTCGTTTTATAGTTTTACTACATAACGAAGATAATAATAACATATAATAAAATAGAGTTGTCAAATAAAGTAATAATTACATATTAATTTTACAACTCAATTTTGTTATATGTTATTATTATTTCCGTTATTTAATATAACTTCAAAACGAAGAAAATAATAACGTATAATAAAACAAAGTTGTTAAATAAATATGTAATAATTAATTTATTTGAAAATTCTATTTTAATATATGTTATTATTATCTTCATTTAAAAGGGTTTGACTACATAACGAAGATAGTAATATCATTTAATTTAATAGAGTTGTCAAATAAATATGAAATTATTACTTTATTTGACAACTCTAATTATATGTTATTATTATCTTTGTTTTATAGTTTTAATTCATAACAAAGATAATAATAACGTATAATAAAATAGACTTGTCATATAAATATGTAATTATTACTTTATTTGACAACTCTTTTTTATTATATGATATTATTATCTTTGCATGTAGTTTTACTTTATAACGAATATAATTTAAACATATAATAAAATAAAGTTGTCTTATCAAGTAATAATTATATATTTATTTGACAACTCTATTTTGTTATATATTGTTATTATCTTTGTTTTATAGTTGTAGTTCATAACGAAATAATAATAACATATAATAAAATAAGTTGTCAAATAAAGTACTAATTACATATTCATTTGATAAACTCAATTTTATTATATGTAATTATTAAAATAATAACATATATAGTAAAATAGTGTTGTCAAATAAAATAATAATTAATATTTATTAGACCACACTATTTTATTAAATATTATTATTATCTCGTTTTGTAGTTGTACTTAATAACAAGATAATAATAACATATAATAAAATAGAGTTGTCAAATATTTAATTATTTCATATTTATTTTGACAACTCAATTTTGTTATATTTTATTATTATCTTTTTTATTATGTACAACTACAAAACGAAGATAATATAACATATAAAAAAATAAAGTTGTCAAATAAATTAATTTTGACATATTTAATTGACAACTCAATTTTGTTATATGTTATTATTATCTTTGTTATTATGTACAACTACAAAACGAAGATAATAATAACATTTAATAAAGAAGATTAGAATAACATATAATAAAATATTAATTTCAAATAAAGTAATAATTACATCTTATTGACAACTATATTTCATTATATGTTATTATTATGATTGTTTGTAGTAGTATTTTGCAATGAAGATAACCCTATATACTATTACTTGAACCTCAAATACAAAACCTTAAACCTTAAATCCTAAAACCTTAAACCCTAAAACCTATACACTAAACCCAAAATCCTAAACCTTAAACTATAAACCTTAATCCCTAAACGTGATTTCTTAAACCCTAAACACCCTAACACACTAAACCCTAATAAAATAAGATGTAATTATTTATTTATTTAACATCTCTATTTTTTTATATGTTATTATTATGTATTTTTTATAAAGTAAAACTATAAAATGAAGATAATAATAACATAATTAAATTAGAGTTGTCAAATAAAGTAATAATTACATATTATTTTGGCAACTCTATCTTATTATATGTTACGAAATTTAGTCCATTTTTGTCGGGTGGTACGAAAATCGCCCAAAAAATCCAGATGAAAATGAGGAGCGGGAGAGACTTTTAGCATGCTTCTCCTAAATTTATAATTGTGTTTGGGTTTGATTTCAAACACTGGCCATCGTTTGGTAAGAAAATACAAATTTTAGTCCATTTTTTGTCAGGTGGTACGAAAATCAACCGAAAGTCCAGATGAAATTGAGGACCAAAAGACCCTTATAGCATTTTTCTCCTAAATTTGTAACTTTGTGTCGGGCTCGGCATCATATTTCAGTCCAAAAATAAATTTTTAGTCCATTTTTGTTGTGAAGTACAAAAATCGCCCGAGAAGTGCAAAATGAGCTCGAGGACCTAAATTCTCTTTTAGAATTCTACTCCAAAATTAATAACTGTGTTTTCGGTTCCCCGTTAGATTTCAAACACTAGCCATGGTCTGGTCCAAAATTACAAATTTCTGTCCATTTTTGTCGAGTGGTACGATAATCCTTCAAGAAGTCCAAATGAAGTCAAGGTTCAGAAGATTCTTATAGAATTCTTCTCCTACATTTAAGACTGTGTTTCAAAATCCGTGTCAGATTTCAAACACTAGCCATTGTTTGGTCCGAAAATACGGTTTTCGGTCCATTTTGTTGTTTGGTATGATTTTCAAACCCTAGAAATCAGATTTCAAACCCTAGCCATCATCTTGAACAAAAATTTCGGGTGGTACAATTTTCGCTCGAAAAGTCCAGATGATATTAAGGACTGTGGGACCCTTATAGCATTCTTCTCCTAAATTTAAAATTGTGTTTCGGGTATTTGACTGTGAGACCATCATCTGGTTCATAAATATGGATTTAAAAATAATAATAACATATAACAAAATTGAGTTGTAAAATAAATATGTAATTATTACTTTATTTGACAACTTTACAACTCAATTTTGTTATATGTTATTATTATTTTTGTTATTTAGTACAACTACAAAACGAAGATAATAATAACGCATAATAAACATTGTTTCGGGTTCCGCGCAAGATTTCAAACACTAGCCATCGTCTAGTCCGAAAATACAGATGTTGGTCCATTATCGTCGATGGGTACGAAAGTCGCTTGAAAAGTCCAAATGAAATCGAGGACCGGGAGACCATTATAGAATTCTTGTTTCTAAATTTATAACTATGTTTCGGGTTCCCCGCCAGATTTCACACACTAGCCATCGTCTTGTACAAAAATACCCCGAAAAGTCTAGATCTAATCGAGGACCAGGAGACTCTTATAGCAATCTTCTCCTAAATTTATAAATGTGATTCGGGTTCTGCGTCAGATTTCAAACACTATCCATTGCTTGTTCGAAAATATCAATTTCGGTCTATTTTTGTCATGTGTACGAGAGACCCTTATAGCATTCTTCTCCAAAATTTGTAACTGTGCTTCGGGTTCCGCGTCATATTTCAAACACTAGCCATTGTTTATTCCGAAAATACGGATTTCGGTTCATTTAAGTCAGGTGGTACGAAAATCGCCCAAAAATTTCTAGATGAAATCTAGGACTGGGAGACCCTTATAGCATTCTTCTTCTAAATTTAAAACTGTGTTCCGGGTTCCGCGTCAGATTTCAAATACTAGCCATTGTCTTTTTCGAAAATACAGATTTCGGTCCATTTTAGTTGGATCCTACGAAAATCGCCCGAAAAGTCCAAATGAAATCGAGGACCGAGAGACCCTTATAACTATGTTTCGAGTTTCGCGCTAGATTTCAAACACTTGGCAAAGTCTGGTCCGAAAATACAGATTTTAGTCCATTTTTGTCAAGGACAGATGAAATCGAGGACCGAGAGACCCTAATAGCATTCTTCTCCAAAATTTATAATTGTGTTTCGGGTTTCGTGCCAAATTTCAAACACTAGCCATCGTCTGGTCCGCAAATACGAATGTCGGTCCATTTTTGTCGAGTGATACGAAAATCGACTGAAAAGACCAGATGAAATCGAGGACCAGGAGTCCCTTATAACATTTTCTTATCCTAAATTTATAACTGAGTTTTTGGTATTGCCTCAGATTTCAAAAATACGGATTTCGGTCCATTTTTGTCGGGTCGTACAAAAATCGCCCGAGAAGCCTAGATGAAATCGAGGACAGGGAGACCCTTATAGCATTCTTCTCCAAAATTTATAAATGTTTTTCGGTTTCCGCGTCAAATTTCAAACACTAGGAATCATCTTTTTCGAAAAATACGAATTTCGGTCCATTTTTTGTCGGGTGGTACGAAAATCACCCGAAAAGTCAACATGAAGCCGAGGACCGGGAGACCTTTATAGCATTCTTCTCCAAAATTTATTACTGGTTTTTACGTTCCGCGCCAGATTTCAAACATTTGCCATCGTCCTGTCCGAAAATATAGATTTCGGTTCTTTTTTGTTGAGGGGTAAGAAAATCGCCTGAAAAGTCCAGATGAAAACGAGGACCGAGAGACCCTGATATCATTCTGTTGGATTTTGACCCTTTGATTCCTAATTTTGACACAATTAATAATTCAACAATGTTCATACAATACATGATAAATCTAATATTTGAATTGAGCAAGATTTCAGGAACAACAATCAAATCCTACACACTTGGAACAGGTTGCTTGAAACACAAGAAATCAGCAAAAGTTGACTTTTGACTGAAGCAAATCGATTGGGAAATCGATTCATAACAAGGGTGTAAGGAAACACAACTGTTTGTGTTGGTATAATCGATTGGGCAATCGACTGACTGAATTAGAAATGAAAATTGCACAAGTCAGTAGCACCCCAGTTTTGAGGGTAATCGATTGACAAATCGATTATACATCTCACAAAGTAAACCTGATTGAAATACATCGATTGGGAAATCGATTGGACAAGTCACAGTGGAACCCCAGTTTTAAGGGTAATCGATTGGCAAATCGATTACTTAAATATCACTTGCAAAATAACCTTTCCTGTGACATACAAATCGATTGGACAATCTATGTTGTAAAATTTCAATCAAGTCAAATTTGGTTGCAATCGATTGGCAAATCGATTGAACTAAATCCCAGGTAAGAACATTTTCAGACAAATACATACAAATCGATTGGCACGTCGATTAGTATCAAAATAGCTGAGTCACTGACTTAAACACAATCGATTGGCAAATCGATTGACAGAACCTTTTGAAAACCCAGTGAACTCTGAACGTGTGATCAAATCGATTTAAGTATTTGTTAATCGATTATGAAGACTTGATAAATCGATTACGCAATCGATTGATATGTGTTTCAGTTTGAACATAACATCTGCAATCGATTACGAAATCGATTCATATCAGTCTTAACATAATTACTGAAAATTATTGTTTAAAGAATCGATTGGCAAATCGATTGGCTTATATAGTTTCAAGATTCAAGAAAAACAAGACACACGATAATCGATTGGCAAATCGATTAGACTGGTTTATCACTTTACGAAATCGATTGGTAAATCGATTGGTTTATATGTTTTTCAGAAACTATATAAACTGTCTTCAATCTTTCTTTAAATAAGAATGAAAATGATAATGATAACAATCTGAAATATACTTTGAATATTCTTGATATACAATAACACTTGGTTAATACACTGAGATTACTTTTTCAGATCAAAGAAAAAGAAGATTATCAACAATCAAAAGATAGCTGGAAAAGTGATCTTGAAAGACAAGGGTTCTCATAAACAATCTTTGAATATCCAGAATTGTGAGAAGCCACATTGACCAAGATTGAAGACTACTTTTTTGTTCTTCTTAATTCTGTTTGTAATAATTCTTTGAAACAAAAACGAAAGCGAGAAAAGCCAGCTAGAAACTGGTGGCTACTTTCTTGGGTGAGAGTGCTCAACAAGAAAGAGTCGGACTTTGATTCTGTGTTAGATTGCTGAGTATCTACAAGGATCAGAGGGTGATCAATAGGAAAGAGATCATTAAGATAGATAGGTTTCGGGGAGGAAACTGGACAATCTGTAATTAATTCTTTCTATTGGAGAAGAAAATCTGAAATCCGTTTGGATTTTCAGGACTGGATGTAGGTTGTCAAGTTGACAACTGAACCAGTATAAATTCTTGGTGCAATCTTCTCTAACCCTTAACTCCTTTGATTTACTATCTTGATATATCTGTATATGTGATTAATGTTAGATGCATGTTAAACATATTCTGTGATAAGTAATATTGTTTAATCTGATAAATTTGTCCTGTATGCATCTTGGTTAATTTCATATCAATCTAATAAAACTTGCTAATCTTGTATGCCACAATTTAATTTCCGCTGTGTGTATGAAATTGATTTAATTTCATAAAAACTGATACATTCTGATATATTCCGATTATTACGAGGTCTTTACCAACCAACAATTGGCCTCAGAGCCTAACTTTTCGAGAGGTAACACTCATAAAAGCACTATGGCCTCAAACGATTTTATTCTGGGAGAAGGCGCATCGTTAGCAAGACCTCCAGCTTTCAACGGAACAGCTTATATGTACTGGAAGCACATGATGCTAAATCTTCTTGGAAGCCAGTGGCATAGACATCCTTGACGCTGTTGAAAACGGTCCATATATTCCCCAAGATTGCAAGAACAAATGACTCAATGATTCTCAAGCCTAGAGCCGACTGGTCAGATGATGACAAAGAAAAAGGTAGGTTATAATGCTAAGGCTAAGAACATTATAACATCTGCTCTTTGTGCAGAAGAATTCTTTAGAGTGTCAAACTGCAAGTCAGCAAAAGAAATGTGGGACATTCTTCAAGAAACACATGAAGGAACCACAGACGTGAAGAGAGCTCGCGTAAACACACTTATGCACGAATATGAGTTATTCAGCATGAAAAGGGACGAATCCATCAGTGATCTGCAAACCAGATTCACACACATTGTGAATAATCTTCATGCATTGGGGAAAACAAGTGGACAACGAACAGCAGATTGGAAAAATTATGAGATGTCTAACCAGAGAATGGCAGCCAAAAATAACAGCCATAGCAGAATCTAAAGATCTAGCAAAGATGACGACTGCAACTTTGTTTGGAAAACTAAGGGAACATGAAATGGAATTACATCGACTGGACGAATCAGAAATGGAAAGCCGCAAAAAGAAAGGACTATCCTGAAGGTTCAAGCCCAGCAATCGAAAACTGAATCAGATAGCTGCTCAGATCAATCCAGTAGTGAATCTGAAGAGCCGGAAATCGGGTTGCTTGTCAAGAAATTCAAGAAGTTTCTGAAGAAGAAAGACAACAAATTCATAAAACCATCTAGCTCCAAGACCACTGATAACAAGACCATTACATGCTATGAATGTGGTAAAACTGGTCACATAAAGTCAGAATGCTACAAATTGCAAAACAAGAATAGAGCTACAAAATCAAAAAGGCAAGGAACCAGTCACCAAAACCAGAAAAGCTTATATTGCATGGAATGATAACGATGAATCCTCTGCATCTTCTGATGAAGAAGAAGTCAACTTGTGTCTCATGGCAGATACAGATTCAGAATCAGAAAATGAGGTTAGTTCACAATCTAATCCAACATATGATGAGCTACAAGAAGCTTTCAATGAACTGCATGATGATATATGTGAATTCCATAAAACAGTTGTTAAGCACAAAGAAAATGCTTGAACAAATGAATGTTGAACATAAAGAAATTGAAAATTTATGTGAACAACTGAAAAAGGATTCACAGGAAAAATCTGCAAAGTGCATTGAACTTGAAAATACTGTTGCATCATTAAAATCTGATTTATTAAATTTTGCAAATAGTAAAGATAAGCTGAATGTCATACTTAGCAATCAAAGACATGTTCATGAAAAATCTGGTTTAGGATATACACCAAATATGCATGTCAAAAGAAAAAATAAAAACAGATCTGGTATTGGTTATATGCAAACCAGAAATGTCAAACATGGTCAAAAATCTGCTATTTGCTAAGAGTATGTATGACATCTTTACTAAACCAAATAAACATTCATCCTTTGATGGCAAATGTCATTTCTGTTGCAGAAAGGGACATTTTGTGTCTAATTGCAAATTTAAAAAATTAGCCAATCAAGGATGGAAGCTAGTTTGGATAGAAAAGAAATCTGTGTTTGACACTAACCAACCAGGACCCAATTTAAATTGGGGACCTAAAACAAAATTCTGATTTTGTATTGCAGGTGTGCTTGACATCCACGAAACACTCATGGTATCTAGATAGCGGATGCTCAAAGCACATGACTGGTGACAAATCCAAATTCCTGTCCTTGACATTAAAGGAAGGAGGCTTTGTCAAATATGGTGATAACAACAGAGGAAAGATCATTGGAATTGGTGATGTAGGCGGTGAATCAACTACAGTAATCAAAAATGTGCTATATGTTGAAGGATTAAAGCACAACTTACTGAGTATAAGCCAACTATGTGACAAAGGTTTTCAAGTAAGTTTTTCATCACAATCTTGCATTATTGAGCATAAAGATGACAAACACATAAAGCTAATTGGGGACAGAATTAACAACATTTACATGTTGGATTTCAATTCTGTACCAAGTGCAATATGCTGCTTGTTATCCAACTCAGATGAAACATGGCTTTGGCATAAAAGAATTGCTCATATACACATAAATCATTTGAATAAACTTGTCAGCAAACAGTTAGTCTTAGGTCTACCAAATAGGAAGTTCTCTAAAGATAGACTGTGTGATGCATGTGAGAAAAGTAAACTGGTTAAGACTCCATTTCCCTCTATAGACTTGGTTAGAACAAATAGAGTTTTACAACTAGTTCACATGGACCTTTTTGGACCTGCCCAAGTTAAGAGTTTAGGTGGAAACCTGTATGGATATGTGCTGGTTGACGATTATTCTAGATTCACATGGACTTACTTTTTAGCTCATAAAAGTGATACATTCTCTGTTTTCAAAAAGTTTGCTGCTTTAGTACAAAATGAGAATGATCTGAAAATTGTTTCAATAAAAAGTGATCATGGAGGTGAATTCCAAAATGATCTTTTTCAAAAGTATTGTGAATCAAATGGAATCAACCACATATATTCTGCCCCTAGGATACCACAGCAGAATGGGGTAGTGGAGAGGAAAAATAGATCCCTAGAAGAGTTAGCTAGGACCATGCTTAAGGACTCCAACCTACCTAAGTACTTTTGGGCAGATGCAATTAGTACAGCCACCCATGTAGTGAATAGAGTTCTCATTAGGCCTTGCTTAGGAAAACACCCTATGAGCTTTACAAGGGTAGAAAACCAAACCTGTCCTACTTTAGAATCTTTGGTTGTAAGTGCTTTGTTTTTGAACAATGGCAAAGAACACCTAGGAAAGTTTGACCCTAAGGCAGATGAAGGTATCTTTTTAGGATATTCCCAAACTAGTAAGGCCTATAGAATCTACAACAAAAGAACAAAAACCATAGAAGAGTCAGTTCATGTAAAGTTTGATGAATCTTTTACAGAAAACTTGAACAAAACTCCTTCTAAGGTTAGATAATTGTGGCGGAAGAGCCAATTGATAAGCAACAAACCCGACTCTTTTTAGAATTTGGAAAGGACCCATGAAACGAGGGTTCAATTTTTTAACCTTCATTGACCTTCCCACCCCAGTCTTAGGAGTGACTTTCAAGAATACATGTTCCCTTCTTGAAATTCCAATGGTTTTCTCCTCCTGTCAGCATAACTCTTTTGCCTACTTTGCGCTGTACGCATCCTTTGCCTAATTATTTGGATTCTACTAGTGGTTTCTTGCACCAAATCAGGTCCTAACAAATACTTTTCACCAACTTCACACCAACACAAAGGGGACCTACACCTCCTTCCATAAAGAGCCTCATATGGTGCCATACCTATGCTAGAGTGATAACTGTTGTTATAAGAAATTCTACTAGAGGTAGATACTTATCCCAACTCCCACCTTCATCTAGAACACAAGCTCTAAGCATATCCTCAAGAGTTTGAATAGTCCTCTTTGATTGACCATCTGTCTGTGGATGGTAAGCTGTGCTAAAACTCAGCCTAGTACCAAAAGCTTTCTGAAAA
Organism: Cicer echinospermum; assembly: GCA_002896215.2. Lineage (NCBI taxonomy): Eukaryota > Viridiplantae > Streptophyta > Magnoliopsida > Fabales > Fabaceae > Cicer > Cicer echinospermum. The sequence continues at coordinate 49,103 of PGTU02001942.1, forward strand.
GCTTTCCAAAATCTAGAAGTAAATCGTGGATCCCTATCCGACACTATAGAGGTGGGTATACCGTGTAACTTTACAATCTCTTAACATAGAGGTCAGCTAATCTATCTAAACTATAGGTTGCTTTGATTGGTAGAAAATGAGCTGATTTGGTCAATCGGTCCACTATCACCCAAATAGCATCAAAACCCATACGCGTCTTCGGCAAACCCATCACAAAGTCCATAGATATCCTCTCCCATTTCCATTCAGGAATCTCTAAAGGCTGCAACAACCCTGAAGGCTTTTGGTGTTCAATCTTAACCTTTTGACACACTAGACACTTAGACACAAAGCTAGCCACATCCCTTTTCATTCCCGGCCACCAGTACATTTTTCTCAAATCCTGATACATTTTAGTTATTCCTGGGTGTCTCGTGAACTTACTCTTATGCGCTTCCTCTAAAATCTTATCCTTAAGACTACCCTCCTTAGGAACAATGATCTTATCCTTAAACAACACTAAACCATCACTAGACAAGGTATAATTTTCCTTGCCCACTAGAGAATGTAATTTCTTTATCTAAGAGTTGTTCTGTTTTTATTATCCCTCTCAAGTTACTAGTGATTTCTAGCCTATTTAGACTCAAGCTTATAGCACCAAGGGACACATCCAAATTCATGTCTCTAAATTCTTCTAATAAGTTTGTCTCTTGTACCATCATACAAGCCACATGTAAGGATTTTCTACTGAGAGCATCAGCCACTACATTCGCCTTCCCACGGTGATATTTCAACTCAAAGTCGTAATCCTTAAGAAACTCCATCCACCTTCTTTGTCTCATATTTAATTCCTTTTGATCAAACAAATACTTAAGGCTCTTATGATCACTAAAAACCTCAAATTTTGCTCCATATAAGTAATGCCTCCAAATCTTAAGAGCAAAGACTACAGCTGCTAATTCAAGATCGTGGGTCGGATAATTCGCCTCGTGTGACCTAAGTTGTCTAGATGCATATGCTACCACTTTTCCTCCTTGCATTAAAACACATCCTAAACCATTTTTAGAGGTGTCACAATAAACAACAAAATTCATGGATGGATCTGGTATAACTAAAACAGGTGCTGAAATTAATCTTCCTTTAAGCACTTGGAAATTATCCTCGCGTTCTTGGTCCCATACAAAAGTTTTCCCTTTTCTAGTCAACTTTGTGAGAGGTAAGGCTAGACTGGAAAACCCCTTTATAAAATTTCCTATAATAACCCGCCAGTCCTAAGAAACTCCTTATTTCAGTCACTGATTTAGGTTGGGGCCAACTTAATATTGCATCTACCTTACTAGAGTCAACAGTTTACTCCTTTTACTAGAGATGGTATGTCCTAAAAACTTCACCTCATCAAGCCAAAACTCACATTTCTCAGGTTTTGCATACAATTTATTATCTCTCAAAACTTGCAACACCATCCTCACGTGTTTCTCGTGGTCGCCCACGCTCTTGGAGTATATTAGAATATCATCTATGAACACCACCACAAACTTATCTAAGAAAGGTCTAAAAATTCGGTTCATATAATCCATAAAAAAATAGCAGGGGCATTGGTAACTCCAAAAGGCATGACTACATACTCTTAATGTCCATATCTTGTCCTAAAAGCTGTTTTTATGAATGTCTTCACTCTTGACTCTAATTTGATGATACCCAGACCTCAAATCTATCTTAGAAAATACTGAAGCTCCTCTCAATTGATCTAAGAGGTCATCTATCCTGGGCAAGGGATATATTTATTCTTAATGGTAACTTGATTCAATTTTCTATAGTCTACACATAGTCTCATACTCCCATCTTTCTTCTTCACTAAAAGTACTGGCGCTCCCATGGTGACACACTAGGCCTAATGAACCCTTTTTCCAATAAATCTTCCAAATTGTTTCTTGAGCTCCTCCAACTCTAATGCTGACATCCTATAGGGTGCTATTGACAATGGGCCACACCCTGACACTAAATCAATGGAAAAATTCTAATTCTCTATTCGGTGGTAAGCTAGAGACATCGTTAGGGAACACATCAAGAAATTCACCAACTATAGGCATCAAGGTTAAATTATCCTCAACCTCCACCTTAGAAGAAAAAATAAGAGCATGTATCCTTGAGCTCCCTCAACTAAATACCTATGACAAGCTAGAGCAGACACGAAACATTTGGACGAATGAGGTGAATCAATAGCCCTAGATTGAGGTGCAACAAGGATAGATTTATCAGAACAATTTTATAACTGCATGATTTGACGACAACCAATCCATTCCTAGGATAACATCTAATCCAGACAAAGGCAAACAAATCAAATCAACATTATAAGGCACACTTTGATAAACAAGAGTAGAATTCAAGCATGCCGTGGAGGTAGTAAGATTTTTTTCAGCAGGGGTGGTAACGCATAAGTCAAAAGGTAGACAAGAAATAGTCAATTGCAAGGCTTTCACACAAGACAAAGATATAAAGGAATGTGTCGCTCCTGAATCAAACAATATGATAATCTTTTTATTCTTAATAAAGCCCATACCTTTGATCAAACCATCTGACTCCTTCACCTCTTCTCCTTGGAGTGTAAAGACTCTCCCTTGGTTTTGGGGTCTAGATCGAGCCTGTCCCTCACTCTTGCAACATCTAGCATAATGTCCAACCTTTCCACATTTAAGACATGTAATTCGTGCGGCAGGACATGACTGGTCTCCATGATTAAATCCACAGTTTTCACATCCCTTATTCTTACTAATCAAAGCTTGTCCTTGCTTGTCCTTTGAAATTGTGGGCACAGGACGTAGATTCTTTTGAAATTTTATTGTCCCTATTGTGAAACCTTTTTCCAACAGGGTTAAACTTCTCCTTCGGTTTCTCAGCTTCCAGCGCTTGCATCTTTTGCTCAGCCACCCTAGACTTGTTTACCAAGGTGGGATAGTCACGAATCTCTAGAATTCCGATAAAGCTTTGCAGCTCAGGCCTTAGTCCTTCCTCAAATTTGATTGCCTTCCACTCGTCTTGTGGGTTGTCCCTAAGGTAGCGAGAGTACCTTGATAGAGCTTCAAATTTGGCTACATACTCTGCAACCGACATACCTCCTTGACAAAGATTAAGAAACTCTGTTTCTTTTTGAATGCGAACACTGTGGGGAAAATACTTTCCTAGAAATATCTCTTTAAATCCATCCCAAGTAATGGGAACTCCTTGTGTCAGTAGACCTCCTCTAGCACAATTCCACAATGCTCAGCATCGGACTCTAACATGTAAACGGCAAGGTCCACTCTTTGACCATCATTGCACCGCATTACCCGAAATATTTTCTCTAACTTCAGCAACCATTCTTCTGCCTCAACTGGATCAGAACTTCCTCGAAATGGTGGTGGATTGTTCTTTCGAAATTCAGAAATTCTTACATATTGAGGGTCTACGGTTGTTGTCGCTGGGATATTGGATCCTCTCAACTGACGATAGTCTCTGTTTGTTCTCGCATGGCTGCCGCCATCAAGCTGAGAGCCTCGACAAGTGCGTCATTCATTCCACGCCAATTACCTGCCATAAATCTGCGCACTAAGAATCAATCATTGAGTTGGCTACGCTCATCCAGCCTAATAGCATGCAAAATTTATGACCATAACAAACAATCCTATAAGCCCAAGTCTGATTTTTTTTTTATAAAAAAATTTGATAAAAATAAATTAAACTAAACCCACACCACAGTCCGATCTAGGTTCGACCTGGCTCTGATACCATAAATGTAACGACTAGTTACGTGGGTATAAAAATTGAGGTAATAACGCTAAAGTTGTAAGAATCATATATAGAGAATAAGGTGTTGTAATAAATAATAAATTATTAGAAAGAAGTAATGTTATGAAATCTCAAAAATTTATCCTTACAACTGAAAAATATTTAGTAATTAAAATATCCAAAACTGGGCAAATAGTGTCTAATCCGACATAAAATGTAATGTAGACATTATGTCTACTTATTCTGATCTATAACCTAATCGAAGGAAATCACTCTTCTCAAGGAAGGTAGGACTTCTTAACTCTCGACGTTCCAACGGTCTCAGTATCTGAAAACAACACTTTAATGAGATACAAAATCCCAGTGAAATAATACACACAATTTCAAAACAAGTATTGTTCTCAGCCGGAGCGGTAACCGGAAAAATCGATCATGGCACCCGCCTTCATCCAAAAATATTCTTTAGAACTATTCGTGATATAACTAAGATTTCTCTATAATAATCAACTACTTTCAATAATTAATTAAAAACTCATCAAATAAATTAATGATAATCCACATCTATTATAATCAGATAATTCTAATATACACATTTATTCCACAAAAATAATCAGTTAATTCAATGATGGAGAGATATACTCCTTCTGCAAAGTGAGTATTATCTAATCATGTGGAGCACCAGCTCATCCAGTGTTGGTACAAGACCCATTTGTGTGGAAGTTTTAACCTCATCTCTTTGTGAAGTTTAATACTCATCCATGTGGAGTTTAAACCTCATCTCTTTGTGAAGTTTAAAACCATCAATATGTGGGGTCCAAGACCCATCCATGGGGAGTTTTAAACCTCATCTCTTTGTGAAAGTTTTAATACTCATCCCGGTGGAGTTTAACCTCATCTCTTTGTGAAGTTTAATACTCCATCCATGTGGAGTTTAAACCTCATCTCTTTGTGAAGTGTTAATACTCATCCATATGGGTGGAGTTTAAACCTCATCTCTTTGTGAAGTTTAATACTCATCCAGGTGGAGTTTAAAACCTCATCTCTTTGTGAAGTTTAAAACTCATCAATAGGTGGGGTAACAAGACCCATCTCCAGCACACACAATCAAAATCATTCATAATCTTAACCATCATATTCGCAAAATCATGTTTATGACATAATATTTCATTTGAATATATAATAACAATGATCATTCAAAAAATATAATAAAACAATCTTTTAAAGAGTATATATATATCTCAAACACATGCAATCCAAATAATTCATATTTCAACAACCATATTTGAAAAATCATATTTATAATCTACTATTTCATTTGAATATATGGTAACAATGATCATTCAAGAAAGTATAATGACGCAGTCTTGTTAAAGGATATATATCTATCAAACACATACAATCCAAATGATTCATATTTTAACAATTATATTCGTAAAATCATATTATAATATTTATTTCATTTGAATATATAATAACAACAATCATTCAAGAAAGTATAATAAAACAATCTTTTAAAGAATATATATCTCTCAAACACATGCAATCTAAATAATTCATATTTTAACAATTATATTCGTAAAATCATATTTATAATATAATATTTCGTTTGAATCTATATAATAACAACAATCATTCAGAAAGTATAATAAAGTATCTTTTTAAAGAATATATATTTCAAACAGTCCATCAAAATGGTAATTTAACAACAATAATAAATAAATCAATTTATAATCTGTTATCACAATTCATAAACCTCAATTTAATAGAGTTAGGTTCTCGACAAAGATATATTTTTAAAGAAAATACCAATCAAAATATCTAACTCTTTTCCATGCTTAAATTTCCAAAATAGATGTACCATGAAAGTTTAAAGGGTGGATTACTCACCTCTAAAGCGTTATCCGATAAAAATTCCTTCTTTGTCACTCACTATTAACCTCTTATCGCATCCGCAAAATACTTTAGCTTCTCTCCAATTCGATATAATTCTACTTTTGAGAATTTAATTGTGTAGTAATTTTATTTTTCTTAGTGGCTACTTATAGTTAATTATCATATGATATCCTACGTTTCACAACTAATCGGTTACAACTAACTTAACCTATAATTTCTACCAACTTAATTGGGATTGATCGTTATAATCAAAGCGGTGCAACAATTTAGCCATATTTTCTACCACTTAATTGGAATTGGTTGAATTAAGCTCTAATCCAAAGATAATTAAATGTAATTAATTCTAAACCCGAAATAGGACGTTATCAATTTCATTCTAAAATATTGTAAATATTTCAAAACTATTATTTTATAAAACAAATTAAATTAAAGTAATTGAATCATTAAAATACACTAATAACCAAACTCTCATATCAAAATAATAACTACAAATCATAACTATACTATTTTACAAAGTAATCAACATAAAATACTACTATCTTTAATAATAATCAAACGATAAAAATAAATAAATATCACATCAACATTTAATATTAATTACTAAATGACAATAAATATGCATAAATCACGATGCAAAAAAATATATATAAAAATAAGAAAGTCAATATCATATACTATATCTCATAATATTATTTATAAAATAAATATTTATAATAAGATATATTTATTAATAGTTAAAGTATAATTAAGTAATTACATAGTCAAACGCATGAGATAGTATTTTAAATTAATTAGGAAAAGACAATTGTGACGAAAAAATTGGTCTAAAATATGTTCTTTAAAATATTACACGAAATACTATTATCTTAGAAAAAAAAAAAATAAAAAAAAATAATATTTGTATTTTCATTTACTCATCTATTCAAATATATATAAAATTATCACATCATAAAAACAAACATATAAAGAAAATTAAATTATAAATTATACACATATATTCTAAAATAAATATAAACCAAAATGAAATTATAATTCAATAAAATTCATTTAATAACAGTTATTATAAATTATAATAATATTATAATAATTTATTATTATTATTATTAATTTTGGTATTATTATATTATTATTATATTATTATTAATATATTACTTTTATCTTATATATAGTTAAATCATAAAACTTTACAACTTTCTTTTATTTATTTTTGAAAGAAATAAAACCAATAATTATCAAAACTAATTTCTTTTATACTTTTTTTAATACAATTTCATTTCTAAATTATTGCAAATATTTCATAACTATTATTTTATAAAATAAATTAATAAAGTAATTAATCTTATAAAATACACTAATAACCAAAACTCTCATATTCAAAATAATAACTACAATAACTACTACACTATTTTACAAAGTAATCATATAAAAATACTACTATCTTTATAGAATAGTCAAAATGATAGAATAAAAAATACCAAATCAACAATTTAATATTAATTACTAAATGACAATAAATATGCATAAAATCACCATGCCATAGAAAATATATAAAAATAAAGAAAGTGAATATTAATATTACTAGTATCTCATAATAACTATTTATAACATAAATAATTAAAATAAGATATATGTAGAAATAATAAAATATAATTAAGTGAATGTTTAACATTAGTCAAGCGCATGAGAAAATATTACATTAATTACGAATGTACACGTAGATAAAAAAATGCCTAAAATCTTATTCTTGAAAATATTACACTAAAATAGTATTATTGTAATAAAAATATATAAAATAAAAAGTATAATATTTGTTTTTTCAGATTACTCATTTATTCAAATATATATGAAATAAGCAAATCATAGAAAAGAAACGTACAAAGAAAATTAATCATAAAATTGAACTAGATATATTCTAAAATAATATAAACACAAAATTAATTATTTAAAATATTATTTCATTTATTAATATTTTATAATTATTAGCATTTTTATTATTATTAAAATTATTTAATTACCTTTTACTTTTGTATATAACTTAATCCATAAAACACATTTGTACCTTTCTTTTATTTTATTTTATTGAAAAAAATAAAACCAATAATTACCAAAACTAATTTCTTTTATACTTTTTTTTAATACAATTTCATTATTAAAATATTGCTAATATTTCAAAACTATTATTTTATAAAATAAATTAATTAAAGTAATAATCTTTTAAAAAACACTAATAACCAAAACTCTCATATTCAAAAGATAACTACAACATTACTATACTATTTTACAAAGTTATTACATAAAATACTACTATAATTTATAGAATGTCAAAACGATAAAATAAATTAAATTTTACATAAAAAAATTAATATTAAATTAACTAATATGACAATAAATATGCATAAAATCATCATGCCATAGAAAATATAATAAAAATAAAGAAAGTCAATATCAATATTACTAATATCAAGTAATAATTATTTATAAAATAAATAATTAAAAATAAGATATATTTATAAATAATTAAATATATTAAGTGAATATTTAACATTAGTCAAACGCATGATGAAATTCACATTAATTACGAATGCACACGTAAGAAAATTGCCTAAAATCTTATTCTTAAAATATTACACTAATACTATTGTTGTTAGAAAATATATAAAATAAAAATATAATATTTGTTTTTCATATTAGTCATTTAATTCAATATGTTTAAAAACTTAGGCATATCATAGAAAAGAAACGTACAAAGAGAAATTAATCATAAAATTGATCAACATATATTTTAAAATAATTTTGTAACCTCAATAACCCTCAAGTAACATTATTATCACATTATATTAATGTAGTTTATTATAAAATTGAGGTGTTACACGCAATACTTTCAAGTGCATTATTTGTGAAGATAAACCAATGTGTAACACATTATCAAGTTATTATTCCACGGATAGCAAGTACCTACGTTATCGTTCCTACATGGTCCTGTTTCAAATATAATCCAATTGATAGTTTTACAATGATCTCCTGACAATGATATGTCAAACCATTTAAGATTCAGTGCTCCACTTGAAGGAACAAAAAGATAGTGTTTGGCCAAAAAAGGTATCTTAAAGAAAACCAACGACGTGTTAAACTTAAGAACATGAACTCCAAGATCATCATCACGAGATTTGCAATGCACTTCTAAGTCCGTACGAATTTCAATCCGTTAACAATATCACATGATTCCAAGAAGAACATTATTGGCATGACAACAAACGTCAATACACATACCAAAAGAAATTTTTGGATAAATAAGACAATTGCGCCTATCAATTAATCTTTTCTTTGAAAGTGAATAATCTTTAATATATGAAAATTCCAAATAATTGATGCAAGAAAATCTTATATTTATGGATAATTTTTGGAAAGGATACAAATGGTGTAAAAAAAATAAATTATTAAGGTAACATTTTATGAGTATAAACTTAATAACCATTTGTTAAAATAGTAAGTAAAAGTCATGCTATTGAATCTTCCTATCAAGTGAATCAAATTAAGATATTCAAATATGTTGATAATAACTATTAACTAATCTAAAAACTTATCCAAGCCTAAGTAATCTTGTAAATGGGGTGGGAATAGGCCAGGCAGACCAGGCTTGAAAGACCTGAGCCTGACTTACGATTAATTGTTCAGGCCTAAGCTTGGCCTAACGACCTATCATTGGTTTTTTTTTTTTTTTTTCGGCCTAACCTGGCCATTTTAAAAGTCTGGCAATGGCCTAAAGCCTATTTAAAGCCTTTATTCACATTAAAATATTAAATATTTTACTCATACCACATGATCTCTCCACATACCAATATCAATGTACATATCTATATATATTAAAACAAAAAAGTAATTTCTAACAAAAAATTTTAAAAAATCTGAAACAAACATCCCTTTAAACCCTAAAAAATAATTTTTGATTTCAAGAATAGATTTTTTTTTTTGAAACAAATGCACCTATTATTACCTCAAAACAAATATGGAAAGACTACTGAGTGATTGACTAATGAATGATTACCGAATATGAACAAATACCAAATATGGAACGGCTACCGAATATGAAATGACTACTGAGTGATTGCCTAATTGATAGAATTTAAAATAAGAATATTATTAATAATATAATATACAAAATAACATTTAAATAATAATAAATATATATAAGCCGGTCCTGTGAAGCACAATAGGCTTTTTATAAGCCTGAGCTGAGCTAATTTAAATAAATAAGGCTTAAAAATATCTGAGCCTAGCTTTATTAAATAGGCCAAACCATAAATAGCCATGCCTAGTCCTTGTTGCACGACCTAGCCTATTCCCATCCCTATTTGTAATACTGATATGGTTTGGTTATAAATCATATCTTGGGGTTGAATCATTATAAATTATAATTTTTACATTAAATAACTGTGATAACTTATCTATATTTTAACACAAACAAAAATTAAATTTTTTTAACTATAAAACATATATGTTAAACATTATACAATATAATTAATTATTTATGATTTTTAATATAAATTTTTAACTAAATATTTAGTCAAACAAATTAAGACTAAAATATATTTTTCCATTAATGGTATAAATATTTATTGAGTGAGGTATTCAACAAAGTAAAGTGAAAGAGAACTAATGTTTTATTAATTGAATATTGTTATTTTTTTAATTAGTCAAAAACTTATCGAGAACAACTGGTCTCGTGATAGAATTATTATTTTCAAATTTAAATTAGTCAAAATTTTGTCTTATTTATGTTTTTTAATCTCATATGTGACATTTTTGTCTGGTCTATATTATTGAATTCATTTTACGGTTGACAACTATTTAAAAAAAAAAAAAACTTAATTTTTACTAAATTCATTATTGAAAAATTGTTCTCGTGCTGACGTTTATAATAAGTTGTAATTAGTAAATATTTAATAATTATTTTTGCGACACACAAATTTTATATATCTAGATCATCCTCTGATCCGATAAATATAGATGGTCCATTTTTGTCGAGGGGTACGAAAGTCGCCCGAAAAGTTCAAATGAAATCGAGGACCGTGAGACCATTATAGCATTCTTCTCCAGAATTTATAACTTTGTTTCAGGTTCCGCGCCAGATTTCATACACTAGCTATCGTCTAGTCCGAAAATACAGATGTTGGTCCATTATCGTCGATGGGTGCAAAAGTCACTCGAAAAGTCCAAATGAAAACGAGGACCGGGAGACCATTATAGAATTCTTGTTCTCAATTTATAAATGTTTTTTGGGTTCCACGTTAGATTTGAAACACTAGCCATCGTCTTGTTCGACAATACGGATTTTGGTCCATTTTTTTCAGGTGATACAAAAATCGCCCGGAAAGTCTAGAAGAAATTGAGGACCAGGAGACCCTTATAGCATTCTTCTCTTAAATTTGTAACTTTGTGTCGGGTTCTGGGTCAGATTTCAAACACTAACCATCGTTTGGCCTGAAACTACGAACTTTGGTCCATTTTTGTTGGGTGGTACTAAAATCATCCGAAAAATCAAGATGAAATCAAGGACCGGGAGACCCTTATAGCATTCTTCTCCAAATTTATAATTGTGTTTCGGGCTTCGCGCCAGATTTCATACAATAGCCATGTCTGGTCTTAAAATACTTGAGTTTGGTCCTTTTTGTCCGACGGGTATGAAAATCGCCCGAAAAGTCCAAATAAAATCGAGGACCAGAAGACTCTTATTAAATCATTCTTCTCCTGAAATTTAACTGTGTTTTGGGTTCCGCGTCTGATTTC
>PGTU02001945.1:0-10126 GCA_002896215.2 Cicer echinospermum
TTTTTTTAACTTTGGATTGTGCTATTTAATATAAAAACGAGTTTTGTTTCAATCACTTATTTACTTAAAAGTTATTTTGAAAGAGTTTACATTTGAATATGTTTTTCTATTAAAATGTTTATTTATTTAATAGATCATATTACAAGTCCATGTATTATTTTTTTTTTACCATTTTGTGTGTGTTTACCACTGACTTTATTTTGCAGAATTATTTAAACTTATTTCATATTTAACATCAAATTATTTTTTTTTTTAGAAAAGCAAAGAATATTTATAATCGAATTTTAAAAGATTAATTAGATGTGATATCTTTTAATCTTTGAGTTGTTAGGACACAAGTGGTACAACTTGATAGTCCTAAAACTCTCTTTATTTATTTATTTATTTATCTTAATGAATTAATCTAAAATCGACTTCAATTTGATGTGGTATTATTTTTTATCTTTGAGTTGTTAAAACACATATTGTACAACTTGGTGTTTTTTTTTTCATATATAAACTGAAAAATAATTTAAAATATTGTTAAAAGGATTAATTAGATGAAATATCTTTTTATTCTTTGAGTTTTTTAGACAAAAGTTGTACAACTTGATAGTCATAAAACTCGTATTTTAAAGTATTTTCTTAAGTCAGACAAATTACTTTCTTTTCTTGTCAAAACATTTTTAAATATAACAAAACCTATTTTCGTAAAAAAAAACACATCAACATTTTCTACCTAAGAACTACGTAACTTTGAATTCTCCATCGCACCGAGAGATACGTAGGAGCAAGATCGCATCCTTATCAAGCGCATTAAGAATTTTTATTTTGTTTTTTGTTTTTTTTTCCTTGAACACATTTATTCCAAAATCATATTTAAAATAATATAATAATAAAAAATAATAATAATAAATAATAATAATAATAATAATAAAATAATAATAATAATATAATAATAATAATAATAATAATAATAATAATAATAATCGTTATTCATATTTAATAATAAAGATAAATAATTATACTTAAGTTAAATTAATTTTGCACAATTAATTATAGGTAACCGTTGTTTTAACGGATGTCGTAGGGTGCTAATACCTTTCCTACGCATAATCGAATCCCGAACTCAAAATTTAGTTTCAAAGACTATTTTTTTATTTTATTTTCTATTTTTAAGGGTTTCCCAATATTTTCCCTATTTTAAAATAAATTTGGTGGCGACTCCATTGAATTCGAGAAACACTCGAAATTTTAAGCCGCGACAGCTGGCGACTCCACTGGGGACATTTTAGAGAGTCAAACCTAATAAATTAATTGTGCATAATTCTTAATTTTTTTTTTGTTTGTTTTTCATTTTCTTTTATTTACTTTTATAATAAATTAGTTGATATTATAATATAATTTTTAAGCTTGTAGATCATTTGATTTATTTATTTATTCATGTATTATTTATTTATTCATGTATTTATTTATTTATCTATTTATTATTTATTATATGTTTTATTATCGTTATGGAGTTATTGAATCAACTTATTTATATCACCCACTAACTTATCTCTTACAAGACGTAACACACTATGAGTGGCAGCTTTATCACCAGGTTTGCACTATAAAAACTTAAGAGTTTATGTTTCGCGAAGGATTTGTAATCGGTATGCATTACTGGATGTAAGTCAGTGATTTGGTATATTATGAAAAATCTCATTAGAGATTGATCTTGCTTGAGGGTATTGATCCATCCCATAGTATTACCTATTGTTGTTGATCATATTCAAATGAGATTATTGGATCTAGGTGACCGTGTTTAGAACTATAGACCACATTGTGAGAGATCGACTACATAAGTTCAATAGACACTTCATTATAAGATACATCCATGGATACATCAAAGATTATATACCTCATCCATCATTCAATGTTATATATTCAACACAACAATCATATCTACATACATTGCATCAGTATCTCATAGACATGACATTGTTTCTTTTGAGGGAATGAATTAATATTTTTTGCTCAATTTACAGGATTGTTGCGGGAATCATAAGAACCTATAGTCACGTTGTTAAATTAAAGTGGACAATGGGATTGGAAAAGAGAAAAAAACTTAACTTTTAAAGCTTCAAAACAGTACCTGATTTAAAAAAGTTTAAAAGACGTTAGCAAATCAAATGAAACTATTACAACGTGAGAGTTCTTCGCAAATATGGATAGATCGCTAAATCTCTTAGGCAGTAAATGTGCAAATAGGGGCACTCAACGGCATTGGCTCAGTACTACGACCCTCTCTTAAGATGTTCACCTTTCAAGACTTTCAGTTGGCCCAACGTTAAAGAAGGAATTTGAGCGAATATTGGGTTATTCCCTAGAGAAAGGAAATCCTAATCGATATACTGGGCAACCACCAAGTTTGGATGCAGTTTCTGAATGTTGAAAATCGACATAAGAGAGTTGACAAAGTACAAAAGAAAAATAGCCATTCATGGTTTTTGCAAGAATATATCTAGAGCAAAAGTGCACGATTAGCGTTAAAAAGAATGGAGTGCTTTAATAGATGTTTATGGCTCTAATTATCTATGGTATTGTTTTATTCCCAAACCTTGATAATTTTATTGATTTTGTTGCTATCAATGTCTTCTTAGTTTTTAACAAACATAAACAAAACCTAGTTCCCGCGATTCTTGCTGATGTATACTACTCTCAGCATATGCGACACGAGAAGAAAGGGGGAATAATTTTATGTTGTGTTCCAGTGTTGTACACCTGGTTCAGGTTTCATATGTTCAAGAAAAGGGTTCCATATTGGAATTAAAGATAATCGTGAATGAGCTCAAAGTATAGTTAACCTTACTGGAGACACAATTTCATGGTATCACAGAAAATAAGGGGTGGAAGAAGTAATATGTCAATGCGGAGATTTCCCAAATGTGCCTCTCATGGGAACCAAAGGATGTATTAATTACAATCCGGCGGTAGCTTTGAGACAGTTGGGCTACCATATGTTGGAAAAACCAGATGATAAGTCGTTGGAAGCTTTTATTTTGCACAATACGGGTATAGTAGACCCGCCGATGTTGCGAAGAATAAGTCGAGCTTGGAAAAAGATCATCAAAAAAGGAAAAGAACTTGGATGCAGAAATTGCAGCACAAAAGAACCCTATCAACAATGGGTAAAAATTAGAGTCCAAGAAATCAAGTTGCCTTTCCACAATACACCCTCGAGTGATTAGGAAATATTTGAACCTACCCTTGCCACCAATGAAGAAATAGGAGAACTCAAAGCATTATTGTTGAAATATGAGGAGGAGAAAAAAGAGCTACTGGCGAAGTTAGAAAAAGTCTCCCAAGAGAACGAGAGCTTACAATCAGAAAACACATGTAAAAGTAAGTTTATTGAAAGAAGTAATAAGATGTTGAAAATTGAAAAAGAAAATAAACTTGACATACAAGATTGTTTGAGAGGTGCAAATGAAGAGTTAGATGTGCGAAAGCAAGAAAAGAATGCAGCTATCGAAGAGACCTATATGTGGAAGCAGTTGTGGACAAAATCTGCAAGCTCTGAATATAAGAAGATAAAAGTTTGAGATTTAATGAAACAACTTGAAAGAATCAAATTGTAGCTGAGGTATTGAGAGTCAATGTAGCATGAGACGCACACACAAGAAGCAGCATTGAAGAACTACTCTCAAAACATCAGATGCCCTAAGAATACAAATGGAGATTCTAGTGAGCTAAGGAATTACATTGATTACCAAGAAAAGATGTATAGTGACTAAAGGATGAAACCTTTATTGAGGATCGGTTTATGGTGTTGCTAGGTCAATTAAAGAATCAAGAGATCATAAGAGCTGAAAGATAAATTGAGACATGGAAGACTACTTTTCAAATTGGCGATGCTAGCTAATTAAACAGTCTTAAAAATTCCAAAGCATCTAAAGAGAATTGATGCGGTAATGCAATCGTTGGAATATTCCAATAAGTCTACAAGTTCGTTTGAATATGCAAAATTTGATAGAAGAATTGGAGGAGAAGATTGGTTGTCCTATAAAAAGAGAAGAATGAAATCCCATAGTCAATGTAGTTTTTAATTTGAATATGATGTACTCTTTTTCTTATCAATGAAGGATTTTCTATTTTGATTTCCAGTCCTCATATTTTCTTCACTAATAATTTGTTCTTGCTATTACCTAAGGGACATGATTCCCCACTATCCAACTATCATAATTAACTAATTTATTTCATTTCCATCACATTCATATTTTAATACTCATATAAATTTTATTGATTTTCTTTTTTAATAAAAAAAACATAAAAAAATCAATAAAGTTGTTTCCCCGACCCCCTTATCGAACGCACGAGAATTCCAAGATCATGGATGAACTCGAGCAAAACCAAGAGGTGATGAGAGCGGATGTCAACCAACTGAAGGAAAAGGTCGATCGAATCTTGGAAGCTATACATGCTTTGGCAAGGAAGGAGAATACAGATGGGGATCCTCCTATTGTAAATGAAGAACACCAAACTACCCATTCTCATCCACCGGGTTTTACCCCGACTAACCAACAATTCCGCACAACAGCTATGCAATTTCTTATATATGGTCTCCCACATGGTTATACTCCGCCTGTAGTCATCAACCCCGTAGAAAATAACCAAAACCACTTAGCTGTCAATCCTCAAAACTTAAACCAATCACAAATCCCACCTCATATGGGCTATGTGCCACCCCAAAACACTATACCCACATAAAATATTTCATATAGTGTACCTCAAGTGCCCCCTTTTGATGCTAACGGGAATTGGCATCAACCTCACATTGGAGATGATACACAATCAAAGGAAAAACTTCATGTCTTAGAAGAACGATTAAAAGCAATTGAGGGGCATAATGTTTATGGTCTCAAAGCTTTCGACATGTGTTTGGTTCCTGATGTGACTATCCCTCTAAAATTCAAGGTTCCTGACTTTAAAAAATACAAAGGCAACACATGTCCTAAAAATCATCTAATTATGTATTGCAGAAAAATGGCTTCTCATACTCATAACGATAAACTTCTCATTCACTTTTTCCAAGACATTTTGAGTGGGGCATCATTAAGTTGGTATATTCATCTTGAGCGAAATCAAATTCGTTCATGGAAAGACCTAGCTGATGCCTTTTTGAAACAATACATGTACAACATTGACATGGCCCCTGATAGGATGCAATTGCAAAATTCATTGAAAAAGGACAACGAAGCTTTCAAAGAATACGAACAACGGTGGAGGGAAATGACATCACAAGTAGAACCTCCTTTATCTGAAATAGAAATGGTTAGTATGTTTATGGATACTCTCCAGTCGCCTTTTTATGATAAGATGATTGAGAGTATGTCATCAAACTTTTTTGACCTTGTCATGATAGGAGAAATGATAGAAAGTGGGATGAGGAGTGGCATTGTATGTGCAGCAACTGGCATAAAAAGACCCCAAGCGACATTCACAAAAAAGAAAGAAGGGGACGCTAATGTTGTAATGGTAAACCCCAGAGTCTCTTATTTTCCACCCATCAATTCTTATCGACCCCCAATACCACAAACTCTTTACATTCCTTATCCATATGTAGCCACAACCACACAAGCTTCATACCCTCAATATTACCCTTCAAGACCGCCTATTTATCAACCACCGCATACCGCATTTTCCCAACAAAGTCAATGGAACCAAACTCCAATCTCAAATCATTACAGACCACCTGTATATCGAGAAAAATGGATAACCCGTTTTGACCCAATTCTCGTCACGTACATCCAATTGTTGCCTCACTTACTTCAAAATTCAATGGTAGTTCTAAGGCCAATGAAACCTCTAGAGCCACCATTCCTGAAATGGTATAATCCAAACGCCAAATTTGAATACCATGCCGGAGCCGTGGGGCATCCCGTCGAAGATTGTCAAGCCTTAAAAACTAAAGTGCAAGAATTGAGTAATTCAAAATGGCTTATCTTCAAGGAAGACGATCCCAACGTAGGGAATAATCCTTTGTCGGGTCACTGAGATGTTGATGTCAATCTCATTAAAGAAGAGATAGACTAGTACACAAAAGATGATTATGTATCGACCATAGAGCCATGCATGGAAAAAAAATAGATCTTTTCCATGACCATTGGAAATCCTATATAGAAAAGAAAATCCTAAGCCAACTCATAGTGGGAAAAATGCAATAATTTTTCGAGCACCAACCTCTTTTCCTTATGAAAATAAAAAAGTGGTTCCATGGAGTTATGAAGTCACACTCCATTTAGTAAATCATCAATCATGTGATATCTTTAAGCCTCAAGGTACTGATATCAACAATATTTCAGGGATTGGCGGGAT
Source organism: Cicer echinospermum (assembly GCA_002896215.2). Classification (NCBI taxonomy): domain Eukaryota; kingdom Viridiplantae; phylum Streptophyta; class Magnoliopsida; order Fabales; family Fabaceae; genus Cicer; species Cicer echinospermum. The sequence continues at coordinate 6,340 of PGTU02001945.1, forward strand.
GACCCATAGTGGTCGAGTATACACTCCTGAACAACTAAGGAAAAAGGAAGGTCATGGAGAAAAAGGGAAAGAGGTTGTGTATCATGCCATAAAAGGATCAGAAACTTGCAAAAAGACAGTGCTTGAAGAAGAAGCTAACGAATTTTTGAAGTTTATCAAGCAAAGTGAGTATAAGGTGGTAGATCAACTAAATCAAACCCCTTCTAAGATATATGTTCATTCTTTATTATTAAACTCCGAAGCGCATAGAAGAGCATTGATGAAAGTTTTAAATGAGGCCCATGTTACTCATGATATTATTGTGGACCAGTTTGATGGGGTTGTCGGTAATATCATCGTCAGTAGCGGGTTGAGTTTTAGCGATGTCGAATTACCAGCTGAAGGGATGGAGCATAATAAAGCGCTACACATCTTTGTGAGGTGTCATGATCATATTCTTGCACGAGTGCTAGTTGATAACGGTTCATCGTTAAATGTCATGTCGAAATCGACACTTTCAAAACTTTTTGTTGATGGAGCTTGTTTGAAGCCGAGTGCTATGGTGGTGAAAGCGTTTGATGGATCCAGAAGACAAGTTGTTGGTGAGATTGACCTGCCGATTCAAATTGGACCCCATAACTTTGGAATAACCTTCCAAGTTATGGATATTAAACCGGCGTACAGTTGCCTTTTAGGGAGACCGTGGATTCATGCTGCTGGAGTAGTGACATCCACTCTCCACCAAAAGCTAAAGTTTATAGTGAAAAATAAGCTGGTGATAATATATGGGGAAGAAGATATGATAGTGAGTCATCTATCTTCTACGGGATATATTGAAGAAGCAGAGGAAGTCATAGAGACTTCTTTCCAAGTATTAGAAATCGCCAATGCTGTCTTCATGGGTGAAGGATTTCGTTTAAAAAAACCAAAACTATCTACAACATCATTGAAGTCTACAAAATCCATGTTGGAAAAAGGAGCTTTTGTTAAATTTGGGAAATTGAAAGAAATACCAGAAAAGAAGGATAAGTACGGGTTGGGATATGTACCTACCAAAGCTGATCAAGTGAACACTGTAAAAGAAAAATGAGAAAGCAAGCTAGCTCGTTGGGAAAACCAGGTACCAAATTCACAAAAGATCCTTATTTGTGACATTCATCAAAGCGTCGGAATAATATATGCTGATCAAGTGGCTGTTGTAGAAAAGGATCGTGTTGATGATGATACCCTCAAACTAGTGTACCCTTGTCCTCCAAACACCAATCTCAACAATTGGAAGATCATCGAGTTTCCCATGTTTATTAATTCATGTTCAAAGTAATTATGTATTTTAACTCATTTTGCTCTACCCAAGGCTATAAGGATAACTAATAGGGCACATGTATTTCAATTCCGTACTTATTATCAATAAATGCATTTTTGAATTCTCCAGTTGTTTTTCTTTTTCTCTTTTCTTTTTGGGAAATCCTTATTCATATTTCTTTTTTCTTCTTAATTTAAACAATGCAGAGTCGAAAATGAATATGTTGAAAATAGCAGCGCTAGAACAATTTCTTGTAATTTTGAACACCCAATTAATCATGCTGACAAGGATTGTGAAGAAAATTGCGAACCTCCCCCAGAACTAGAAAGCTTAATTGAACAGGAAGCTAAAATAATCCAAACCTATCAAGAACCTGTTGAGGTGATCAATTTAGGGACTGAACATGATAAAAAAGAAGTTAAAATTGGCATGTCTATGAAAGAAAGTGAACGAGAAAAGTTGGTTAAACTTTTAATTGATTATATGGATGTCTTTGCATGGCCATACCAGGATATGCATGGGCTAGATACTAACATAGTTGAACACAAGCTACCACTCAAGCCTGAATGTGCTCCAATTAAACAAAAATTGAGGAGGATGAGGCCTGATATGTCACTTAAAATTAGAGAAGAGGTCAAAAAACAATTTGATGTTGGTTTCTTAGCAGTGGCAAAATATCCTCAATGGATTGCTAATATTGTTCCGGTTCCAAAGAAAGATGGAAATGTTCGAATGTGTGTTGATTATTGGGATTTAAAAAAAGCTAGTCCAAAAGACGATTTTCCTTTGCCTCACATTGATATCCTGGTAGATAGCACTACTCAATATTCTCTTTTCTCCTTCATGGATGGTTTCTCAGAGTATAATCAAATCAAGATGGCTTCCGAAGATATGGAGAAAACTACATTCATCACACAATGGGGAACTTTCTGTTATAAAGTGATGCCATTTGGATTGAAGAATATCAGGGAAACCTATCAAAGAGCAATGGTAACTTTATTTCATGACATGATGCATAAGGAAATAGAGGTTTACGTGGACGATATGATTGCAAAATCTCGGACCGAAGAAGACCATGTTATTAACCTTCAAAAGTTGTTTATGCGACTAAGGAAGTTCAAACTCCGTTTAAACCCTTCTAAATGCACTTTTGGTATAAGATCAAGCAAGTTACTTGGGTTTATCGTTAGTCAAAAAGAGATAGAAGTGGATACAGATAAAGTAAGAGCAATACAAGAAATGCTCGTTCCACGCACGGAAAAAGAAGTTCGCGGCTTTTTGGGCAGATTGAATTACATTGCCAGGTTCATATCGCATCTCACCGCTACATGCGAGCCAATTTTCAAGTTGTTGCGCAAAGACCAAAAGGTTGAATGGAATGATAATTGTCAAAAAGCTTTCGAAAAGATTAAGCAATACTTGTCAAAACCTCCAATATTAGTGCTTCCAGTTCTTGGAAAACCGCTTATTATGTATCTGACAGTACTTGATGATTCAATGGTTTGTGTATTGGGGCAGCATGATGAATCTGGTAAGAAAGAACATGCTATTTATTATTTGAGCAAAAAGTTCACCAGCTGTGAAACAAGGTATTCACTACTTGAACGAACATGTTGCGCATTAACATGGGTTGTTCGTCGGTTAAGGCAATACATGTTATGTCATACAACTTGATTGGTGTCTAAAATGGACCCAATTAAGTATATCTTTGAGAAACCTGCTCTTACTGGAAGGATTGCCCGTTGGCAGATGTTGTTATCAGAATACGACTTGATATACGTTACACAAAAAGCTATAAAAGGAAGTGCCCACCAGAGTATTTGGCCCAACAACCTGTAGAAGATTATCAATCAATGCAATGTGAATTCCCCGATGAAGGCATCATGACTTTATTTGAAGAGAATGAATCACCTGATAAAGAAAAATGGACAATGGTGTTTAATGGTGCTTCTAACGCGTTAGGTCATGGAATTGGGGCAATTTTGATTTCTCCAAAGAACTAGTTCACTCCATTTACAACTAGATTGTGTTTTGATTGCACAAACAATATTGCAGAATATGATGCATGTGTCATGGGCATTAAAGCAGCCATTGAGTCAAAGATAAAAGTTCTTGAGGTATATGGAGACTCATCTTTGGTTATCCATCAAACAAAAGGAGAGTGGGAAACTCGAGATTCCAAATTGATTTCGTATCATACACATATCAAAGAATTGGTAGAAAACTTTGAGCATATCACTTTTCACCATATTCCTCGAGAAGAAAACCAATTGGCTGATGCCTTGGCCATATTGTCATCAATGTTCAAAATAAGCGTCAGTCAGGATGTGCCAGTCATAAAAATTCAACAAAAGGATAAGCCAACATATTGCTTATCGATAGAAGAAGAGCTTGATAGAAAACCATGGTTTTATGATATCAAATCCTATGTTAAGAATAGGGAATATCCATCAGGTATTTCAGAGAACGACAAGAGAGTTTTGAGGAGGTTGTCAATGAACTTCT
>PGTU02001946.1:0-10012 GCA_002896215.2 Cicer echinospermum
CTCTAATTCTTTCATTTGCATGCCATGTCAAGTATTTTGAATCTTCTTCACTGCGATACATGCGCGTAAATCTTGGTATTATAGGAAAATACCACACGACTTTTGCTGGAGTAGATTCTTTCTTCTTATATCGAGAGACATTGCATTTCGACACGCCTTAAGTAGTTCATATTCATTTCGAAATAAAATGCAATCGTTAGGACACGCATGAATCCTTTCGTAACTCATGCCAATAGAGCACAAAATTCGTTTAGCCTCGTAGGTTCGACTGGGAAGTTCATTATCATTTGGAAACATATCTTTTAAGAGTGTTAATAATTCTGTGAAGCTTTTATCAGACCATCCATTACTCGCTTTTAAGTTGTACAACTTTAATATCGCCGACAATCTTGTGAATTTGTACAACCATTATATAATGGTTTCTCTGCATCACTCAACAAACTCTCAAACATTTTAGGACAATCCCGAAGATCTTCTTCAATTGCTTTTGCAATCTCCTCAACTCGGTCCGGCCCATTTCATATGACCTATATAAATGCAGTTACACAAATAAAAAGCTACCGATAACATTATACCAATCTATAGTACACATATATATCTAATATTGGAAAATGGAAACCAATGTCCAAGTTTGATTTCAAAACAGAACATATCAACAAATTTAAAAAAAGAATAGATTTTATATGATTTATTATGTAACAATTTATTAGTTTTAGTGACAACAAAAAATTAATAAATACAATACGTACTTGAAACAACGTATCAAATTTGTTTTAAAGGAGGAGCAGTAGATTGGTGCACATTAGAGGAAATGAGGGTTCATAGAGTAGAGGATATGATGGTTCGTAGGGTTGATTTTTATTTAAAGTGGTTGGTGAGTTATTTATTTGAAGTGAATGATTTTTATTTAAAGCGCAAACCTTTTACAACGCTTGTATAAAAAGCGCTCTAATAGGTCATTTAATTATATGAAAGTGCATGTATTTTACAGCACTTTCACAAAAAGCGCTTTAAAAGCCATGTAACATAAGGTGGGAGCGCCACATTTTTACAACGCTTGTGTTTAAAGCGCTCAAAAAGTGCTGTAAAAGCTATGGGAGAGCCCTTCAATTTACAGCGCTTTTACAAAAAGCGTTGTAAAAGGGTTGTAAGCATTATGTGCAAGCGCTATGTGACTCTATATGACCCTACAACAACACTTTTTCTACAGTGCTCGTAAAAAAAGTGTTGTTGTATCCTCCATTATTTTTAAAAAATTCTACAACAGCACTTGTATTTAATAAGCGCTGTAAAAGACGCGCTATAAAATATCATTTTTGGCGTAGTGCGTTATCACATTATTATTTTCTAACGTTACATTATATTAAAAACATAAAAGTTATATTATTGAGTCAATTAGAATAGAACCGTTACATTATCAAATACATAATATAATAAAAACCTACTACATTATGTACACATAAAAAATTATTATAAATAGTAACTACTAGAAATGTTGACTTTAGTGTCCAAATCAGCGATTGATATTTTAAATTTCATTGATAAACTATTAGTCGCTAGTTGTTGCGACCAAATCAGCGATTGATATTTTAAACGAATTTGGAGATTGAATTAATGACTAAAGTTTGAGATTGATTTATTTGCAACCACTTTGAATTAATTTTCTATGTCATTAGCGACTGAGTTAGAGACAAAATTTGTTACTTAGCTGATATTTTTATTAAATATTTGGGCACTAATTCCGTCTCTAAACGTTTTAGTTTTTTTTTTTTAAAAAAATCCATTATTCTAATGTCTAAAAAAAAACAATGAAAACAAATTTTTTAATCTAATTTCACTATTTAAAAGTTCATACACCAAAATCATTTAAATGCATTAAGCTTGTCAATGTATGTAACTAAAGAACATAATATATTTGAGTAATATTTCTAAGTATGAAAAAACATCGGAAAAAATTTTTAGTTTAAACATAATATATTTTAGTCATAACAAGTTGCAATATATTTGTTCTTCGGATTAACTTATCACTATTCATCTAACTCTTCATCATCATGGTCACGAGCATCATTATCACCAATCTCATCATCAAAATCACAAACATCATGATCATGAATCACATCATCATGATCACCAACATTATCACCGATCTCATCTTCATGAACTTGGTCTCTAGTATATGTCATGGGTTGAAAGTTCAAGTTATTCATCCATTGTTTTATCAAGTGATTGTTGTGTTCAATTGCTCTATTTGTATTAGCCAATTCCTCTTGAAGATGATTTCTTTTATTTCTCATTTCTTCAAATTCATATATTTGTATCCAATCTTTTGATGTAGAATATGACCCACAATAATTAGTATCCCTAATAATACAATAGATTCCATTCCAAGACCATATACTTGGTCTCTTTTTATCCCTGCAACCTCAACACCACACATCTAATTCATTTGGTGGGGGAATTCCTTGCAAAGTTGCTTCTTGGGTCAGTTCTTCGAATCTACGTCTAAACTTTTCATGTTAACATAAATATAAAGTTAATTATCATTAACATAAATATAAAGTTAATTATCATTTTAAGACACACTAAAATAGAATAAATCCAACATAAAAAATAATATACACATTTTAATGTTGAAAGTTATTACATGAACATATTTCGATCTTTTATCAACTCAAGTTTTATCTTTGCCATGTTTATGTGTGTGGAGAAATAAATCTAAATGACTAATAGGGATGCCATTCATTTCTGTCTAACAACATAATAAAAACTAAGCATTAAAAACTTGTAAACATATAATATTATTATGTAGCTTGTACATAATTTGATAAGATAAAGAAAAACTTTTTAACAATATTATGTAGCCCGTGCAAGATTTCACACTACATAATTTTTCTCAATGCAGAATTTTTCATTGTAGAATTTTTCTCAATGTACAATTTCACATAGTAGAATTGAAATTACAAAACAAAATTACAACAATTAATTTACAAAACATAATTGAAATTACAAAATTACAAAACAGAATTTGATTAAAAATTAGTTAACAATATACAAAAAACTCAAAATTTGACAGAATTTAACACAATGTAAAATTTAACACGATACATAATTTCACACTGTAAAAATTTTCTCAATGCAGAATTGAAATTACAAAACAAAATTACAAGAATTAATTTGAAAAACATATTTGAAATTTACACTACAAAATTTAACACAACATAATTATATTGTGTAAAAGTTTAAAACAACAATGGCATTGCAACTACACACACATTGTTTCCAATTTGATTAGTGTATGCATTTCTCTAAAAATTAATAGAAGTTACACACAATAAAGCACACACATTACAATTATATATTAAATCATATATAAACATTAAAATAAAGAAACAGATAAGAAATTTAATCAAATTAACTCTATGTTGGGATGTGGTGATAGAACCACGGGTGGTAAGAGACTCTCCCAAACCTCCACAGTTAGATGATCGATTTGTTTTTGTTTGCATTCTCTTCTTTTTGAAACCTTGACTTCCCCAATGATCACATAAGGAATTCTAAACATCGTGTCCAATCCACCTCAGTATGTTCATTGAGTTATGAACCTTATTTAAATTATTTTTCATTACTGTTGTACCTGGTTTTCGAAGTTCTTTCTATCCCACACATAATCTAGTGTTCAAATATTAAATCTATTTAGTGTATATATAAATAAGAAGTGGGTTAGCATGTGATAATATTTTTTACAGACATAAGACATTATTAGGCAAAATATAAATGAGAGAATAAAGAACACACTGTTGTTCTAGTTTTAAACTTATTAAAGGTGCCCTTGAAACAATATACCTTAAACTCTTCAAATCACAAGTCTCTCGTATTGATCTGTATTTTTTTCCATGTATGCCATGACTTACATAAATTACTCTTGATGATATCTCTAATCCTATTGTCACAGGATGACACCCGAAGGAAAAAAATCTCAAAAACGATTAGCATATTAGTAGTTACTGAAGTGTATAATATACTTAAATAATTTACAAATATGTATGCATCTATTTACCCTTGTCCTTCAAGTTATAGAGTTCGCTCGGCCACATTGCCTTTGCCCGCCTCAGATGCGCATGACAACTTTCATTAGATCGTTGGCTATGCGCTCCTTCACAAGAATGGTTGTGAGTTATATTGCGATCTACCCCTTGCTATCAAAGGGCGACGTGTATATATGTAACATGAATCCTAGATGATAGGTAGTAGCTGTAAGACCCTTTAAATTTTTATATCCTAAATTGTACAATTTTAGGGTATTATTGTGTGGGAATTTCTTAAGACTTTTAGCCCAGTTTTGGTATATTAGTGAGTTAAATGCCCAAACAATATATATTTTATGGAAATTGGACTAAATTTATTTGTCGGAGAATAATTTATTACGTTAATGAAGAATTTAATACTGGACAATTCTTGTTAAAATATCGCCTAGTTGCAAAAACTTGTATCTGTCAATTGAGTTGCGACGAGAGTAGATATTTTTTATCAAATTAGTTTGAGAGGTTATGGGTGAAATGGTAATTTGATAAATATCTAGATATTTTAAGATATTTGTTAAGTTATAAAAATATATATATGTATAATTAATATATATATATAATGATAGTGTGGTGTGTGTGTGTGTTTGGAGCGGTAAAAAGAAAGGAAAAAGGAAAAGAAGCTGAAAATCAGTAAGGAGTGAAAAAAAAGAAAGGAAAACGAAGAAGGAAACCGAAAAGAAACCAAAGAAACATTTTTCCTCTCCTTGTACTCGCGTTCTCTCCATCTTCCTTCTCCATTCTCTTCATTCGTTTCCTTTTGCTTCTTTTAGCTTCAAGAAAAGGAACCCACAAGGCTGAGTGGGATGAGAAGACAAAGATTGACTCAGCTCATTCTTCCTCTTTGATTCGAAAACGAAAGAAAAACGGTGTTATATGGTTTTCACAACCGTCAAACACACAACCCCCACTTTTCTTCTAGATCTAAGCTTCGTTTCGAGAAGAGATAGAAGGAAAGTTTCTCGCCTCCACACCTACGGTGCTAGTGAACTAACTTTGGAAGCGACGTTAGCGAGCGGAGATTTTACCGAAATTAATTACAGTGCCATAAGTCGTGTGTTAGAGCTATCAATTAAGGTAAGAGGCTCCTTCCAAACTTTAGTTTGCATTTAGGGACTTATCTGTGTTGTGTGGAGAAAAGAAATTTGTTAGGGTTAAGTGTTGATTTGGGGAAATGAATTTAATGCTTTTATGGGTAAAAATTTTAGATTTGGGTTTTGGTGATATTGATGAGTGTTTCATGAAAAATGAATTTAACTCATTTATATGTGGTCTTGAGAAATGAAAATTTGATGTGTTTGAGTGGTGGGTGAGATAATTTTGTGGTTGACGTGTTTGACGTGTTCATAATTAATATTATAAATTTGAAGATGTGTTTGTGTGGATTTTGTGGAAAAATGAATTGATGTAGATTGGTGCTGAATTGTGGATTGAATTTGAGAAATATGTCTTAGTATGTTCTGTATGTGAATTTGAAAATCATTTAGAGTTAAATCGAGTATTTAAATCGGGGGAATACTTTAATAGCTCCGTTTTACTTAATTTTGTAGTAGAAAATTGAGTTAGAGTTAAATGAGTATTAAAAATGGGGAATCTTTAAAAATCTGCATTTACTTAATGATATGTCGTGAAAATTGTTAGAGTTAAATGAGTATATAAAAATGGGGAATCTTTAATATCTGCATTTACTCAACGATTGTCAGTGATAGAGTCAGAGTATGCAATCATGCATATATTCATATACATGGTGACTGTGATGGGGCATGGTGATAGTGGTGACCATGATGAGGCCATGGGATGATGCCATGTGAATTGTATTGGATTCATCTATCCTTGCGGGGATTGTCGCGTCGTGCTGATTCTGTGAGAGATTGACACTCTAGAATGTGCTGATTTGTGAGCGATTTCACTCTAGAAAATCGTGCTGGTCTGTCAGAGGCTGCCGAACGCTAGTAAAATCATGCTGATCCGTGAGAGAGTTGCACCTTGGTAATTAGTACTGGTCGTGAGAGGTTGTACAATTATGATTTACGCCCTTTCGAGGAGGTTATTGGGTTTGGAATTCGAGTCCATGCATTGGCATATACGCATTGCATAGGCGTGCTTGCCACGTGAGTCGTGTTGATTTAAGATTATGATTGAGTCTTTTGAACTTCAAGTTGTCATGGTGATTGTGTTAATAAATGCCAAGTGTGGGATGTTTTGGAATTGTGTGTAAGTGTGATTTATTTGGCAAAACACATTTCGCGAAACTATGTTGTCGTGAGTGATTGTGTTAATACATTGCCAAGTGTGGATGTTTTGGAATTGGTGTAAGTTGTGATTGATTGCCAAAACTATTCGAAACTCAAGATGTCGTGAGTGATTGCGCTATAATTGCTAAGTGTGATTGTTTCGATTTGTGTCTAAGTGTTGATTGGTTTCGAAACCCTTTTAAAAGCTGAATTTTGTTGTTTTTCTGCTGCTGTCTGATGTGTATTCGAATACAGACTATTGTATTCGAATACAGACATGATGTTTTGCTACTGACTTACTGTGTAGTCGAATACAGACATGTTGTTTTTGCTGTTGAATGCTGAAACAGCCTTGTATTCGAATACAGAGATGCTGTATTCGAATACAACAGTGTTGTTTTGTTAAAATCTTCATTTTTCAACCTTGTTTATGCATGTTTGGCATATGGAAACCCTTTTAAGGTGCATGCTAAGTTGAAAGGTTGTTTTGTGCATTTAAAAACTTAAATGTTATGTGTTAATTGTTAATTTCGGTTGGTGACCCTTTATAACTATTGTGGAAATCTGGGTTTTGCCCTCAAATGAGAACCAGGACCATCCTACCGGTTAGTACCTTGTGGATGGGAATGTATTTGGACACACCTGACTGGAGCTATGTTAGGAGGATCTTGCGGGGCGTGTGAAGATCAGTCGGGATGTATAGTTTTTAGTTAGATGATCAGATTAGTATGCTAAGGACTGACGTCTTTCTCTTTTGGGTTGTGTTATTTAATTGGGAGAGACTATACCTATACTAATATTGTCTGTTGTACATTTTATTATGATGGGTCTATATGTACCACTTTTTGAGTGTAAATACTTTGGATTCTTATTTCAAAAAACTATTCCGCTGCTTTGTAAATTTGTTGGACTTATGTTTTCGTGTTTACGACTTAAATATTTATCCAAAAGTATTTCCTTCATTATTTCTTTGTTTTTATGAATTGTTTTGAAAAAAAAAAAATACACTCGCGCAATGACAATTTCATTAGATCTTTGGCTATGCGCTCCTTCACATGAGATGGTTGGAGTTATATTGCGATTCTACCCCTTGTATCAAAGTGAGGTGTGACATGAATTGTCCTAGGTAGAAGGTGTAACATTTAGATTGTCCAGGTGATGAGGTAGTAGAGATTTCTAGATGACCTTGGAGGAAGAAAACTATGAGGAAGTGCAACCTTAGACGTCCTAGAAGGTGCACCATTAGAACTAGAAGAAAGTTCAACATTAGATGTCCTAAGAGGATGTGAAACATGAGATGTCACGATAGAAGGTGCATCATGAGATGTCCTAAGTGATGAAGTAGTAGTATGACATAATGTAGAATATTGTACTAAAGGAGGATTTGTATTTGAACGTTTGTAATGTTATTTTAATTAACGAGTCTTAAGAGCTTTTTCTTTTCCTCTATCTTTATCTACCATCTACAATTAATTAAAAAAATAGAAAAAAATATATTTATAACATAAAAGCAACAATAAAGTATAGTAATAAATACATCACCTCCACAAGATAAAAATATTAAAATTTAATAATCACTATCTCTACCATCATCATTATGAAACTTATGGTGGTTTTCAAAATCATTTTCTAAATCAAATTTGTCCTCGTCCTTGTCGTCATCCTCCTCCTGGTCTTTTGCAACCTCAATATTCCTTTAAACTTCCTCATTTTCTCTTTATGTCTCAAATGATCGAGTAGCTCATCATTTGTGGCAAAAACTACACTTGTCGTGGTTGATGTAATATCTTGATATGCAACTAATGTATATGTACCATTGACTATGCCTCTAGGTTTGGTTTTAATGGCAACCTACCGATCAACTTTTTCTTTTAATTTTTTTGGGTAAGGTATATAATACACCTGAATAACATTTGTTGCAAATATGAAATGATCATATTATGAATATCTTCTATGACAATGAACCTCCATAATGCCATATTGGTGTTGAACCTTCATGCTAGTGTTGGAAACAACATCAAACCATTCACAATTAAATAAAACTAATTATTTGGTTGGTTCTTCTAGGCATTCAACTTACAAAATCTCTTTAACAATACAATAATAACAATTTTCTTCAACTTTTTCATCGTCACCCTTGACACAAAGCTCACAATTAATGGTTTTTTAACAAACACTTCACTCTTTTGTATAAAACTTAAAACCATTGAAAAAATAATTAGGACAAGTATGAACCTTCCTCTTAGGACCATATGTTAAGTGGTGCAAATATAAATTTTGAACCAAGTTATTTTTATCATGTACCTATCAATAGGCAAAATAAACTTATTATATTTCACTACTACAAGATAAGTCATGTATTATAGTTGAAATCGCAAGACACTTACATATGTTTGAAACCAAATTGAAAATTCAGTTGCAATCCTACCATGCACTCCAGTTTGAAATATATTTGGATCACATGCTTCCAAATATTGCACAAAGCATCTAACATATATATAATTAATAAAAAATGATATATAAATCAAGATCAATTTATTTTACTTACTCAAAGTATCTTATGACCATTTCACTAGTAGAATTTTGCCTTTTTAAGTCGGTTAAAATGTACATTTTAAGTCGGTTCGGTGCCCGAGTTAACAGCAAACGACTTAAAAAATATGTTGTTTTTTAACTTGTTCCATGAACCGACTTAACAGAGCTTCATCATATTAAGTCGATCACCTAACCGACTTAAACATCATAAATTCAGTACAACACTCATCTTTTTAAGTCGGATATTTTGACCAACTTGACTTAATAGATTTTAGTTAAAAATTATTTTTTTTTAATTTTTTTTATATAAATTCTATTTTGTTCACGCTCCTAATCCATACAATATTTCGTATTAATTTCAAATAAGATTTGTACTCTACCCAATCACATTCTTATATAAACATCTAATAATCAAAATATACATATCACCAATATCTCATGTTTATACAAAAAAATATAGAGTACAAAATTTCGACTAATAATTAGATATCCATTAACAAAATTACAAACCACAAATGTAGCAATATTCAATAGACATATATTAGCATCGTCATTTCTTCTCATATTAATTTCAAAATAAAAATGCACACGACGTTTCGAAACCTTATTTACTGTGATCCGGTGATTGATCTCGAGTCATACAAATATTCTGTAAAGAAAAAAAAAACACAATCAATATCGGCTGAATCCTAATTTTTTTATCATATGAACATTAAAAAATATAATCAATAACAACTTATAATTTTTTATAAGACAAATATAATAAAATACAATCAATAACAACATGTAAAAAATTACGTACTTGCATTCATGAAACAACTATGTTAAGATGTTCAACATATGTAACATGACATAGTAGTCACGCTTATAGATTTGTCATGTTTAACTAATCATCATACCATATCCGTTTTGTATAACTATGACAAATCCCATGATGATTTCTTATTTCTTCAAAATATAACAGGTTCTAATTAAAAAAACAACAATAAAATTTTCTTGGTTTTTATGAAGTTTTTTTTAAAAGTAAGTTGTAAAAATTTATTATTTGTTACAAATAAGTAACTATTAAAGTAAAATAAAAAATAGTTAGAAAAAAAAATTAATTTGACATATATTTTTTTTCTAATAATATGATATTATTATCTAAATAAAATTACGAGCCCA
>PGTU02001949.1:0-10094 GCA_002896215.2 Cicer echinospermum
ATTTATTTTATTTGATGTATTTTTTTGTAAGTTAAATATGGTTAATATTAATAATTTAAATCAACTACTAAAACAAACACACAGACACCCTAAGAATTAGAACACATATTAACACTCATAAAAAAATTAGTATCGTATCATTATACTATTCAAAATAAGATAATGAGAAATTGAGGTGTTACATTTCTCCCCCTGTTGAAAAAATTTCGTCCTCGAAATTTACCTGACAAAAACAGTTCTGGATAAGAATCGCGCATCTGACTTTCGACCTCCCACGTAGCACTTTCACCAGTAGCACCTCCCCAGACAACCTTAACCAATGGAATCGTCTTGCCCCTTAATTCCTTGGACTTTCGGTCCTCAATCCGTAGCGGTAAGGTCTCAAAAGTTAGATTCTCTTTTATTTGGACCTTGTCTGACTCAATCACGTGTGAGGGATCGAAAATGTACTTACGAAGTTGAGACACATGAAAAACACTATGGAGATTAGAAAGAGACGGAGGCAACACAATCTGATATGCTACGTTACCGACACGTTTGAGAATTTGGTAAGGTCCTATAAACCGAGGTGTAAGCTTTCGCATTTTTAATGCCCGACCAACCCCAATTGTTGGAGTAACTCTCAGAAATACATGATCACCTTCTTGAAATTCGAGGTTTTTCCTTCTTTTATCATGGTAACTCTTTTGCCTACTCTGAGATGCTCTCATATTTTCCTGAATCATTTTTACTTTGTCAGTAGTCTGTTGAACAATCTCGGGTCCTAACACAAGGTTATCACCCGTCTCAAACCAACACAGAGGGGTCCTACACCTTCTCCCATACAACGCCTCAAAAGGGGCCTTTCCAATGCTAGAGTGGAAACTATTGTTGTAGGTAAATTCTATAAGTGGCAAAAAGCTATCCCAACTTCTATTTTGTTCCAACACACAAGCTCTCAACAAGTCTTCTAGGGATTGATTGGTTCGCTCAGTTTGACCATCTGTCTGTGGGTGATATGCTCGAACTCAATCCTAAGGTTCGTACCTAAAGCGCTGTTGAGTAAACGCCTTGCCAAAAACTTAAGAGGTAACCAGGGTCTCTGTCGAGACTAATACTCGATGGGATTCCAATGCAACTTTCACAATTTCCTTTATATACATTCCAGCTAACCTTTACATAGAATAAGTTAATGTTTATCAGAATAAGTGAGCAGACTTAGTTAATCTATCCAACAAGACCCAAATGCTATCCCAGTACTTTTGGAGTTTCGAGGTAAAGCCTACCCACAAAAGTCCATAGAGATTGCTATCCCACTTCCATTCGGGAATGCTCAAGAGGTTGCGTCAACTGAAGGTTTTTGATGTTCTACCTTAGATTTTTGGCAAGTCAAAACCAAGCAACACAAAATTCCAGCAAACATCTCTTTTCATTTTAGGCCACCAAAATATCTTCTTGAGGTCCTTATACATCTTTGTGGCTCTAGGTGAATACTTAGACAACTCTATGTCCTTCCTCAAGATCATCTATTCTTAACTCCTCTACATCGGGAACACAAATCCTCTCCTTAAATCTCAAAATTCCATCCACACCTATTTTAAAGTCGGGTTCTCTCCCTTGGTCAATCGATTGTAACTTATCTAAAAGATATAAATCCAACTTCTGACTCTTTTCAATCTCTTCCAATAGTCCACTAGTTACCTTCAACATTCCCAATTTAATACTTTTTGGTGTCACTTCACAAACTAAACTAAGGTCTCTAAACTGTTCCAACAACTCACTATGCTTAACCATTAAGGCGGACACACTCAAAGTCTTCCTACTCAAGGCATCGGCCACTACATTGGCCTTTCCAGGGTGATATTTAAGCTCAAAATCAAAATCTTTAAGAAATTCCATCCACCTACGTTGTCTCATGTTCAACTCCTTCTGATCAAAAAGATACTTAAGGCTCTTGTGGTCGCTAAAAACCTCAAATCTAGATCAATATAAATAATGCCTCCACATCTTAAGTACAAAGACAACTGCTGCTAGTTCTAGGTCATGGGTAGGGTAGTTTCTCTCATGAATCTTCAGTTGCCTAGAAGCATATGCTACCACCTTTCCATCCTGCATAAGTACTCCACCTAATCCGGAACCACACGCATCACAATATACTACAAAAGGTTCACTCAGGTCAGGTAATACTAAGATTGGTGCAGAGGTCAATCGTTTCTTAAGCTCTTGGAAACTATTCTCACAATGAGTATCCCACACGAACAATTCCCCTTTACGGGTCAACTTAGTCAAAGGTAAGGCCAACCTGGAGAATCCTTCTATGAACCTACGATAATAACCTGCCAATCCTAGGAAACTCCTAATCTCAGTCACTGATTTAGGTGCTTTCCATTCTAAGACACTCTCCACTTTGGTAGGATCAACAGCTATTCCACCTTTTGAAATTATATGTCCTAGGAAACTTACTTCCTCTAACCAAAACTCACACTTAGACAACTTGGCAAATAATTGTTTCTCCTTAAGGGTTTTCAAGACTATCCTTAGATGTTCACCATGTTCTTCCTTAGTCTTAAAGTACACTAAGATATCATCTATAAACACAACCACAAAAGAGTCGAGGTAAGGATGAAAGATCCGATTCATGTAATCCATAAACACTGTTGGTGCATTAGTAACACCAAAAGGCATAACCAAATACTCGTAATGGCCATAACGGGTCCTAAAGGCGGTCTTAGGAGTATTAGAAGGTTTCACGCGGATCTGATGGTAACCTGACCTCAGATCGATCTTACTAAACACACATGATCCTCTCAATTGATCCATAAGGTCATCTATCCTAGGTAGCGGATACTTATTCTTGATTGTCACTTTATTAAGTCGACGGTAATCTACGCATAACCTCATAGAGCCATCCTTCTTCTTAACCAACAACACAGGTGCACCCCATGGTGAAACACTAGGCCTTATAAATTGTTTATCTAAAAGCTCTTCCAATTGTTTCTTAAGTTCAGACAATTCTAAGGGAGACATCCTATACGGTGCCATGGATATGGGCCCAGTACCTGGTACAAGGTCAATGCTAAACTCAATTTCACGCTCTGGTGGTAAACTAGTGACATATTCAAGGAATACTTCAGGGAATTCACACACAATAGGAACATCTCGTATTACCACTTTTTCTTCAAATTCCAATGAGGCAAGGATCATGTATAACTGGGCATCTTCTTTCAAGAGTGCCTTCACTTGGTTGGTGGATATATTGCAAGGCTTATCCCTCTCTTCGGACTCCATGAATTCAATGGTTTTACTAAAAAAATCTACGCGGACACGGTTGGTAGATAGCCAATCCATACCAAGAATCACATCAACCAGACGCAAAGGTAGACACACTAAGTCAATTCGAAAGTCCCTTCCCACACATGGATAGAAATGTCAAGACAAACACTAGAGGTATGAACAGAATCACTAGTTGGGGTATTCACAATCAACTCATACTGTAAACGAGATACATGTAGTCCTAAACGTCTAACACAATCAAGAGAAACAAAAGAATGAGTAGCACCACAATCAAATAGTACAATTAAAGGAGTATCACTTATGAGACACGTACCTTGGATCAAGTTGTCTTTCTCAGACGCTCCTGCACCACTGAGGGCAAAGACTCTTCCATTGGATTTAGGTCTGCTGGCTTGGGAACTCTGGTTTCCAGGCTGTGGAGTCTTCCTTGGGTAAGGGCATGTGGTGCTAATGCGGCCTTGTTGTTGACAATTAAAACAAGTAATTCCAGCATCTCTACATTCATATGTCATGTGACCCTGCTTTCCACACCTGCTACATCGGATAGGAGTAGCTGGGTAACCATTATTACCATTGTTGTTGTGTGAGACTTAACTCATGTTGTTACTATTTCCGCTACTAACTCCTCGTCCATTGGGGTTTCCTCTACCACTCCCATAACTATAATTGTTCCCATTTCCTTTTCTGTTACCACTACTAGCTCCTTTTCCAGCTGGAAAACTGTGTTGTTGATAATTCAAACAACTTCCAGATCTACTAGGAGGGAAAGAGTAAGGTTTTCCTCTATTATGATGCATAGGCCTCTTGTCCTTCATGATTCCAGTGTTTCGATAATGTTCCTTTTCAGCACGGCTATCCTCATCATAAATCCTACTCTTATTCACTAGGGTAGGAAAGTCGCGGATCTCTTGCATTCCAACCTGTTTCTTGATCTCTGGCCTGAGTCCCATTTCAAACTTGATGCACTTAGACTTTTCTCCTGCTTCTCCAACATAGAGTGGATAGTACCTGGATAATTCCTCGAACTTAGCAGCATACTCCGCTACTGACATATTCCCCTGTTCCAATTTAACAAATTCCATCTCCTTTCTATTACGGATATCTTCAGGGAAATACTTAATTAGAAACATGTTCTTGAATATAGCCCCAAGTAATTGCAGTCCCTGCATTCTCTAAACGTTGGCGTGCATTATCCCACCAATGTTCAGCTTCTTCCGTCAACATAAAGGTACCAAGATGCACTTTCTGACTTAGGACATGCCATTCCTCTGAAAATTTTCTCCAACTTCTTGCAAGTACTTTTGAAGCTCGCATCCAGGAATTATAGTGGCCTTCGAAGGATGGGGGTTAGCCTTGTTGGAATCGGGATCCAATCAAACCATGGGAATTCATTTATTTCACATTCCTTGGCACCCCGTAGCTGTAGCTTAGCAAGCCAGCTTGAGCCAAGCAATCTGTGCAGCTTGGGTTAGCAGCTTGCGCAGAGGCTTGTGCAGTAGCTTGCGATTCAGCCAAAGCTTGGAGAGCTGCACTGTAACTCCTGCGCATGGACTCTAGAGCCTCAGCAATCGCAAAGCATCATTCCTTCCACCAGCCATCATACCTACATCAATCAGATAAGCCAATCGATATAGTGAAGAACATTTGGGGAAGTGAGGAATAACTTAGCTCTAGTGGCAATACTAACGACAATAATGGACCATAACTACAAAATACAATAACAAGAGTAGAACACAAGGAAATATAGGCGAACACATAACACATCACATTTACGGTCTGATTGGACAAGCCAGCTCTGATACCACTAAATGTGACACCCTAAAACCCAAAAAAAAAAAAATTTTTTATAAAGAGTATCACGTAATTATAAACATGTCACATAATCCAGAATTTTTCCATCAAATATAATGACATGAAATCATAATATCAAATAACATAATCCCTTTTGAAGTGCACCTACTTATGTTAAATGTAGTGCAAATATAGTCCTCGTGCCCGATGTCACTATCAGAGCAGGAATTCCCAAATTAAATACTCAAATAACATCAATACATGCGTATAAATATGAGTCTTAGGACATGATGCTTCCGCTCTCTCTGATGGTACTAGTCATCACCTGCAACTTACAACTCGTCTGCGTCCATCGTCAACGCCAAACACGAAACAACGAGGGGTGAGTATCGAAATTATGTAACAGTATAAAATACACGAGGAGAACACGCAACATCATTATCACAATCTCAAAAACGTACAATGTATAATATCAACGACTTATCAAATTCATTCATTAATGAAGACAATCAACATAATGAAATGCTATGCATGTCCTATAATCTATACTTCATCATTTGGTACATTCTACTCTGAAGTACTTGGTTAGGAGACCTGATCTAATTCATAAGGCCAAGTCCTCATAGAATCCCTCAACTCAAGCCCGAGACACATATACGGCGACAGTCGCGGTACTCTTGTGTTGTGCAACGGTAGTTCCGGGCCTTAGGGAATAACCCACTATCCACTTAGGAATTCCGCCACTAGGTTACCCCAAGGTCTATCAGTCTTAACCTTACAGTTCAGACTGTAGCCCTCCACGATCAGGCTCATTCAGTTGTACTTCCCCGAAATCACTAGGTTTGTCAGACCCTCCTATTATGATGACAAAACAATCCCTAACTTCCAAATCTATAACACATATCTCAGACTTTACTCGATCATCACTACTCACTAAGTTTCAAGTTTGACTTCACGATATTCGTGCTTATATTATCTTTTATCAGTCAATCACAATAAAATCACAATATTTGGTTTACACTACTCACAATACACAATCCAATTTCATCAATCACATAATAAGGAATTCAATCGGGATACATTCTAGTAATATCATAAATTCAATCAAGTAACAAAACATTCAAGTTCAAATAATTCATACATTAACAATCAACAGAAGGTTTCATAAAATCAGACAACATGCAATCTTAATATAAATAAATTCACGACAATTCTACAAGTTGCTAAATTATATTTTAGTCCTCACTATTACCATCCACATCTTATTAATTAATTATTATTACTCAATAGGGCTCAACTGTACGTAGTAAGCCCCAAATGAACATTTGGGAATTTCAGCATTCCCGTTCATCTCACGTTATTTTATACTCATAAGATCGAACCTCATCCCACCCCTTACCTCGGCTGAAGATTCCGTCCAATGAGTCTGATCTGCTAACGAGTCGTTTCTTTATCGGTCGTCGTCTCTAATAGTCCGCGAGGGAATTATAACCACACAACCACAAAATACAAATGAATTACTTACTATACATAAATGAATAATTAATTAATAAAATACATAATAAATTAATAACGAATAAATAAAGAATGAATAAATAATAAATAAATAGATAAATAAGTAAATGAATAAATAAAATAAATAATAAATAAACGAATAAGTAAATGAATGAATAATAAAATAAATAAATAAGTAAATGAATAAAGAAATAATAATTGGATAAGTAAATAAGGAAATAAATAAGTAAATACGTTAATAAGTAAATAATTAAATGAATATATAATAAATAAATAATTAAATAAGTAACTGAATAAATAATTGAATAATAAATAAATAAGTAAACGAATAAATAGATAATAAAATAAATAATGAATAAATAAATAAATAGATAATTAAATAATAAAATAAATAATAAATAAGTAAATAAGTAGATGAGTAAATAAATAATAAAATAAGTAAACAATTAAATAAATAAGTAAATGAATAAATAAATAGATAAATAAATAAATCAGTAATGAATAAATAAGTAATGAACAAATAAGTAATAAATAAATAAGTAAATAAATAAATAAATAAATAAGTAAATACCTTAATAAATAAATAAATAAATTAAATAAATAAATAAATAAATACGTAACTGAATAAATAACTAAATAATAAAATAAATAATAAATAATTAAATAGGTAAGTGAATAAATAAGTAATAAAATAAATAATAAATAAATAAATCAGTAATGAATAAATAAATAATAAAATAATTAATAAATACGCAAATAAATAAGTAAATAAATAAATAAAATAAATAATAAATAAATAAATGAATAAATTAATAAGTAAATAATAAAATAAAATAATGAAAATAATAATAATAAATAATAAAATAAATAAATAAATACATAAATGAATAATCTAAATAAATAAATAAATAATCTACATAAATAAATAAATTACCTAAATAATAAATAATCTAAATAAATCATCATTGGATCCTCAGATATGCCACCGTAATTGTACTAAGATCGACATTGGCTACATCGTGAGACTATTGTGCATATTTAACAGTAACCTAGGATAGAGCATTGTCATGCTATCAAGAGAGTCATGAGATACCTTAAAAGGATCATGAGTCTCAAATTATATTATCAAAAAATATTTCATGTTATCCTTGAAGCATACAATGATGTTGATTGGATGCACTTACTAGATGACTCTAAGCAATTAGTGTGTATATATTTTGCATATTGGTGGATCTGTATCTTGAAATTGAAGAAATAGAACATATATTGGCTTAGTCCACTATGGAGTTTGAAATGACAGAACAAGAAGAATCATTAGTGAAGAGATGAATTGGTTGAAATGCTTTATAGCTGAGACCCATTTATGAGAAAAACCAATGACTGTTGTGTTGGTCCATTGCAATAGTACCATAACTATTGGCAAAATTGAGAATTGTTACTACAGTACGGTAGAAGATGAAAGATATATGTCGTAAGCACAAGATAGTTAGAGAGTTACTTTCTAAGGAGCTATTAGAGTAGATCATGTACACAATATTGAAAATTTAAAGCAATCCTTTTGCAAAAGATAGAGAGAAAGTCATAAACACATCGCAAAAGGATGAGAGACTATTGCCTTTATATCAATGAAGTCATGGCGTGATGGTAATCTGACCAAAAAGGATTGGAGATCCCAATAATTAGGTTCAATGGATAATAATAAGTTGTGAGTGATATGAGATGAACATGCTTTATTAATCAGAGAAGCATGATCTTGAAGTGGTGAAAGAAGAGGTAATAGAAAACTCTTAATGAAATAATATACTTGTGTGGAATGTAGTACCCTAGTAAAAGGAGTACCCCTGATAGATTCACCTATGGTGAATGTGAAAGTGGACCCACTTCATATGGAATTACAGGCATAATTCCTACAACTTTTATTATAATAGGATAGACCGTGCAGGCAATTAATAATGCACAAGCTTTGAGCAATACACCCTATGAAAAAGTTGTGTGTGGATTTGATGTTAGAGGATATAGAGTTCAAGACTACGAGTTCATCTTCTTGAATCTGAATTTCACTTTTTATGTCAGGTCAACGTCATAATACACATTTGTTTATCCATGATCTTATAGAGCATTTGACATTATTTCATAAACACTTTTTTAATTCAAGGAGGGATTTATTGGAAATGACGTTGAAACAATAGGCTAGTGTAGTGTGAACTGAAAAAATGAAGTCGTCACATAAGAGAGATATCACACACGTTTCTGCTTCCACTGAGTCAACAGTCAACAACTAATCGTTCAATTCCTCCCATTTTTCCCATACATTTTGTTTACTCGGTCAAATTGGGTGTGCTCTCAGTTTTCAACGGACCTGGTCAATTGGACCCCCAATTTATGCTCTCGGTTAATTGTAGAATTCTTTCTATCAATAAAGGATTCAGCTCAATTTTAGGAAGATACACAAAACTCTGAAAAGTTTCGAGTTTTTCTCTCTTCTCCTTTTTCTGCTTCCTTCCAAATTTTCTTTTTGTCCCTTTACTGAAATATTTTGTCCATTCAAAATTTCAAGTGGTCATAATACTATGTTACAAGTGGCCTTAACCACTATATTTAATGGTTTACTATGATGCAATAGAATATCACTTTAATTGGATTATTTGTATCCTAAGGGCATCGTGACTAATAATTTGACTTGCATAATTTTAGGTAGTGCTGCAAAACATCTTAAAGAGAGCGACCTAGTTCGCAACTCAACTCAGTAATATATTCGATGGTTGAAAATAATTTTAAAACAATTTAAAAAAAAATAAAAAACAACAATGATTTAGAGGCTTGGCTGACTAGGCTTATTGGGCTAGAAGTGCAGCAACATGTAACCCCTCCACTGTCAAAAGGGACAGGTCTTCGCTACTCTGTAAAACCAGTCTCACACGGTCTTTTAATAATTCAGTTTTTTCCTTGTGTTAGCCTACGTATTATTAGAAAAGCGATTGATTCCCTATTTCTTTTCAAAATACTCTACAACCTTTATGTTTCTCTGTTGTTTGCACTGCACGTACATTGCAAGACGATTTATGCTCAATCACTCAATCATCCTTTTTCAAGCAGCAAGTAGAAAAACACACAAACCTTTAGGTACACGACATTGTTTATCATTTACCATAGGTTCAAAATGCACACCATTGGATTTTTCGGTTCACCGTCGTTTTTAGCGGTTTATGCCTGATTTCTGTCAATTCCAATTATGAAGCTTGTTTGGATCGGATAACGATTGATTTCTCGTTGAATCGGTTCAATCGACCTATTCGCTTTTCAGAACATTGGGTAAAACCATTTAAATTACCAACATATTTAATATTGTAATCAGGTATGGAACTAGAAGAAGACTAATATTATAATCAGGTATGGAACTAGAAGAAGACTAGTAGAGACCATGTCCTCCAAACTTTTATAATTTATTTTTTAATACTAGTATGATATTATAATTTTCTGTCTCTATATTTCTTTTTTTATGAACTTTATATGAT
>PGTU02001953.1:0-24511 GCA_002896215.2 Cicer echinospermum
ATGAAAAATGTTATGATTATGGTCATAATTATGGCAGATTATGTTTCTTTTTGCCTCAGCTGATGACTCTCTTCCACCAACAACACCTCCACTGAAGCATCAACAGATATTTAGAATTGGTCTAATTATTTTGTTATGCCCAAGTGTGGTTTGACTGTAACAAGTAAACTCGACAATCCTATGTTTTTTGCAGCTTGGTCTTCTTGGTTGTAAAGTTAAATGCCAGTGAAAATTATCACAGTAGCATATGATTGTGCTACAAACTGTGCTTGATTCAAAGTCCAACAATGTTGGTATGTTTATACTTTCTCTCTTTTATTTTATATATTACTATGGTGTATGAAGCTAATATTATATTATTAATAGAGTTGACTTAAAAATCGATGTTTCTTAAATATTGAATATTTTATTTTTTTCAGATTCACGTAGCGTTGATGGAATCGTTGAATTCATGCTTGGAACTTGCAATGACAAATAACTTATATTAATGTTATTTTCGTTCTTGCAATAAATGAAACTTATATTCTTACATTCATGTAACACAATAAATCTGAATTGATTGACCCAATGTTTGCACACAATGATATTGTTCTGATCACTTTTCATTAAAACCTAATGTGTAATTATGTTGAAACTTAAATGTAATATATTTGGTGTTTTGTATTAACACTTGATGAAATCTTAGTTTTATTATCAGTTCTATTGAAACGACTAACATTTTTATTTAAATCGTTTCCCCTTATTTGAACATTGAAATTTGTTATTGTTTTATTGTGCCTAGTTTTTTTTTTTTTTTGCTTTTTCATTTTTTCATGTAACAAAAAAAAAACACCTACTAAAATAAAAGTGAATAAATATTTATAATATATTGATTTAATATATTATAATAAACCATGTAACGTGATTAATGTTTGTCACTTCACAATTAGTTATTATCTATAGTTTTATAATATCATCGACATAAAATAAGTAAATTATAATTTACTAATTAAAAAATAAAAAAAATTTAATCCATGGACATTTCTTATCATAATCAATTACTTAAATTCAGTATTTTTTAGCTACTAAATATAAACTTATAATATAAAATTACTAATTTGATTTTTATATAAACATATGCTAAATAACATTTGTCAGTAAATATTAATTAAATTAGTCTTTGTTTTAATATCATTAAAATAAAAATAAAAATAATTTATAATACAATAACATATTTTTGCATCTTCAATTTTTCAAATTGTTTTTATATAAAATGAGCTACTTAAAGAAGTGGAATGGTGCATACAATTCATTACACACTTAGACAGTTGTTTTCACGAATCATTTAATTAAAATGTAGCCTTTTTTTAAGTCTTTAAAATGAAGGCAAAAATAATTATAATAGACCAATTTTTTATTATAAAAACTTTACACTAGACATACTTTTGTCACTAAAAGAATTAGTTCTAAATTTAGTTTTTTTTCAAAATGAGAAACTTTTAATTATACTTACTATAATATTTTCACATTTTAATTTTTTTAGGAAATGGTCACTAAAAGAGTTGTTGAAATGTACAATCATATATGAGATAATTGTTTATCACTTATCATTAATTAAAGAAACATTTATAATATGATGCATACAATATAATATACATCATGTACAAATATTTTGTCATCATATATGAAACCAACTAAGTTAAACTATAAATTTTTTTATTTTTATCTTACTTTTTCTACGTTAAAGACGTAAACATAAGAATAATTTAATTACACAGGAAATATATTGTCATTAAACCAATACACGAGAATTGAAATGTATAAAAATAAGAATAATTAAATATATATCATACACAAGACTATAACACGAGAAATTCTTGTAAATAATTATAATAGCATACACGTTATAGTTCTTAACAATATATATAATTTCGAGGTATTAACGTTTTATTTCTTTATCTTTTTTTTTCTTCTCGATTTTGGTCCTTTATTTTAATTTTAAGTGACAATTTGATCTTTTATATTTTAAAATGTCACCATGTTATGCTGTTTTTTTTTTGCAAAAAAATTTTGGAAAAAAAAATTCATCAAAATTTTCAAATAAAATCCATAAAATTAATTATCACATCCACAAGATATGTATGGAAATTTGATCAAAATTCATAACTTAAATCTTTAAATAAACTCACATTTTCATCTCTAACAACATCAAATAAAGAATAATATATGAATTTAGTTGAAGATTTGAGTTACGAATTTGATTAAATTTGTATTATATTGAAGAATATATAATTAATTTTATGGGTTTTGTTTGAAAATTTTGATGAATTTTTTTTTAAAAAAAGGATAATATTGCTGACATTTTAAAACATAAAAGATCAAATTATCACATTAAAATTAAAATAAAGGATCAAATTGAGAAAAAAAATATATAAATGACTAAAACGTTAACTGAAATTAGTTAAGGTAGACTTTTTAACTATAATAATTATTGCTTAAGAACTCGTTATCTAACTAATTATGAAGACTTTTTTACTTATTCTTACATAAAAATTTATATGTTAACTAAAAAATGGTTTAAAAACTTAGCAGAAATATACAAACAATCATCATAGATTACCTAACAACAACACTAACATCAAACCATACATGATTTGGCATGAATTAAATGCATTAAACACACAATTTAATTCATTAACAACAAGCAACACAATTAATCCACCATAAACCAACATTATAATTCAACATTAATAATCCACACCCGTGCATATCTATATATATATATATACTATTGTAAAAATAAATTCCAACAAAATTATGAAAATGTGTTTTTAAGGGAAAAATAAACTTTTAAAAGTTATTTAGGAAAATTCTATTTCTCAAAGTACACTTGAACACTTTATACTAATCTTCCTCCAATATAACAGTGCAAATTTAATAAACTTCATTTAACTATAATTTCATAATTAATTAATTACAAAAAATTATTAGTAATAACAAAGTTTCTTACTAAAAGTAAGTTCCTAGTTAAATAAGTAAAATACAATTATAGAATCACATTTCGGGATACCATATATTATATGCGGGACTTCTCTAAACATGAACTTAGACTCATTAACTTGTAATAACTGCAAGTTTACAAACAAAGAACAAGACAATCAACACAAATAATGAATGGGGAGAGTTTTGTAATCATGTTTTGATGTTATAATATAAAGTTAAGAAGAAGCACGCAAATAATCATAATAAAACCATATCATAACACATCAATCGTACGGGTTTCATCTTATTTCACTCATCTCTATCAAATAGGGTTTAGTTACTCATGACGAGATGCAAAAGATGGAGATTAAGAAGAATTATAAGAAAGATTCATAAATGATTCTCGAATAAAACTCCTCCAATGGTCTTTAGAAACAGTCGTCTCTTAAGTTTTTCTTGCTAGGGCAACAAGTCTTCCAACTTCTCAAATGTTAAAATGATCCCTAAAGTGAGAAAAAATGAGTTTTTATACATTCTCCTTATGCGGTGATTTGCGCTTAAACGCATATGGAACAGATTCAGGAAAGCAGAATGCGCCCCAGGCACAGTTGTTGCGCTTCATGCGCACAACATATGCTATCTAACATTTACTACTTTTTTCTCCTCTTTTGAGTTTGAATTTGGATTTAGTGTCCGCATGAAAGTTGTGGTTATGGATCTTAGCTTTCATGGGCACTTGGTTGGACTCCAATTTGACATCAACAAATTCAGATATGGCTGACATACTCCACATAGGTCATGTTGATTTCTCACAGAAATCAGTAGTGCACTAAAAACAAAAACAACGCAAAACTACAAAAAAATCTCTACTGAATCAAGAAAATAAGCGCATAAGCATTTTATTAAATCATGAACAATAATCAACAAAAATATATCAAATAACTTCTTTAAATTAACTAATGATTAAAGATAAATAAGAATAAAAACAATAAAAAATGTGCATATCATGAATATCTGTTAAGTCGGTTCACGAAACGAGTTTAAAAAACAACATGTTGTTTAAGTCGTTTGTTGTTAACTTGGGCACGAACTGATATGGTTTTTAGAGAGAGGATCAGGAATGTGCAAAACTATGGTAAGTGAGAGGAGAGGAGAAACAATCAATTGTTTTTACTTTTAAATTTTCTTTTTATTTTATTTGATAGATTGTCTTTTTTTTTTTTTTTTGTCAAGTTTTAATTGTTTGTGCGTAAAGGCTGACATATAAGTGGAGTAACCATCTAAGAATTTTTTATGACGAAGTAAAAACTGAAAATTGAATATCTTTAGTAAAAAATTAATATATCAACGTTGAAAATTTCAAACTTTTTTATTTTCAATCTCTCTTTACAAAATTATATTATGACTTATATAAATTGTGTAATCTGATTTTTTTTATTAAGCTAAAAATTTATTAAATTCTAATTGTTTCAAAAAAGTACCTTTAAGCTTTTAGTATAAATTGTCAATCATGATTGATTTCCTCATTTAGGGTGTAAAAAATATAGTCAAGATTACTTTTTAATGGGTATAATGGAGAAGGTTTTTATTCAACATAGATTGTCAAATAAAACTTACATATACAAGAGAAATACAATAATCATATCCATAAAACAAGAACATGTCAAGGTGAGATGAAAAATGTTATGATTATGGTCATAATTATGGCAATGATTATGTTTCTTTTTGCTCAAGCTGATGAATCTCTTCCACCACAACACCTTCCACCTGAAGCATCAACAGATATTAGAATTGGTCTAATATTTTGTTATTGCAAGTGTGGGTTTGAAATGTACAAGTAAACTCGACAATCCTATGTTTTTTGCAGCTTGTCTTCTTGGTTGTAAAGTTTAAAATGCCATGAAATTATCAACAAAGTAGCATATGATTGTGCACAACTGTGCTTATTCAAAGTCCCAACAATGTTGGTATGTTTATACTTTCTCTATTTTATTTTATATATTACTATGGTGTATGAAGCTAATATTATATATTAATAGAGTTGACTTAAAAATCGATGTTTCTTTAAATTTTGATATTTTATTTTTTTCAGATTCACGTAGCGTTGATGGAATCGTGAATTCATGCTTGGAAACTTGCAAGGACAAATAACTTATATTAATGTTTTTTCGTTCTTGCAATAAACGAATCTTATATTCTTACATTCATGTAACACAATAAATCTGAAATTGATTGACCCCAATGTTTGCACAACAATGATTATGTTCTGATCACTTTTCATTAAACCTAATGTGTAATTATGTGAAACTTAAATGTAATATATTTGGTGTTTTGTATTAACACTTGATTAAATCTTAGTTTTATTATCAGTTCTATTGAAACCACTAACATTTTTATTAAATCGTTTTCCCCTAATTTGTAACTATTTGAAATTTGGTTATTGATTTATTGTGCCTTAGTTTGTTTTTTTTTTTTGCTTTTTCATTTTTTTTTCATGTAACAAAAAAAATCACACCTACTAAATAAAAGTGAATAATATTTATAATATATTGATTTGAGTTTATTATAATAACCATGTACGTGATTAATGTTTGTCACTTCACAATTAGTTATATCTATAGTTTTATAATATCATCGACATAAAAATAAATACAATTATAATTTACTAATTATAAAAATAAAAAAAATTAATCCATGGACAATTCTTATCACTAATCATATTACTTAATTTCAGTATTTTTTAGCTTTCTTAATATAAAATTAAATATAATGATACTAATTTGATTTTTATTAATAAAACCATATCTAAATAAACATTTGTCTAGTAAATAATTAATTAAATTAGTCTTTTGTTTTATATATCATAAAAAATAATAGAATACATAAATAATTTATAATTACAATAACAATAAATTTTTGCACTTCATTTTTCAAATTGTTTTTTATAAGATCGAGCTACTGAAAGAAAGTCGATGGTGCATACAATTCATACACACAGACAGTTGTTTTCACTAATCAATTAATTAAATGTAGCCTTTTTTTAAGTCTTTTAAATGAAGGCAAAAATAATTATAATAGACCAATTTTTTTATTATAAAAACTTTACACTAGACATACTTTTGTCACTAAAAAGAATTAGTTCTAATTTTAGTTTTTTCATTCAAAAATGAGAAAACTTTTAATATACTTACTATAATATTTTCACATTTTAATTTTTTTAGGAAATGAGTCACTAAAGAAGTTGTTGAAATGTACAAATCATATATGAGATAAATTGTTTATCACTTATCATTAATTAAATTGAAACATTTTATATACACAAAAAAAAAATAAAAGTAATTATAATATACTAATTTTAGATTTGAGTTGATTTGAAAATCATGTACAAGATAAATGTTTGTCAATAAGAGAATAAAAATCATATATATATATACACTAATTTAACTATAAATTTTAAGGCTTCAATTTTTTCATCTTACTTTTCTAGTAATGAGTCACTAAACATGTTGTTGATGAATACAATTATACACAGGAAAATATTTTCATTAACAATAGGTTAATTTTTTTTTTATTTTAATTAAAATAAGAATAATTAAATATACTATTTGAATATTTTATGTAAAAACTATATCACGAGAAATTGAAATGTAAAAAAAATTATAATAGTCATACACAAGAGGTTATAGTTCTTGTATATATACATATATATAATAGCACTCGTGGTATTTCAGTTAACGTTTTATTTCGTTATCTTTTTTTCTTCTCTCGATTTGGTCCCTCTATAATAATTTTAAGTGACAATTTGATCTTTTATATTTTAAAAAATGTCAACAATTATCTCTTTTTTTTTTGCAAAAATTTTGAAAAAAATTCATACAAATTTTCAAATAAATCCATAAAATTAATTATCATCCACAAGATATTTATGGAAATTTGATCAAATTCATAACTTAAATCTTTAAATAAACTTACATTTTCATCTCTAACAACATCAAATAAAGAATGAATACATGAATTTATTTGAAGATTTGAGTTACGAATTTGATTAATTTGTATTATATTGAAGAATATAAAATTAATTTTATGGGTTTTGTTTGAAAATTTGATGAATTTTTTTTTAAAAAAGGATAATATTGCTGACATTTTAAAACATAAAAGATCAAATTATCACTTAAAATTAAAATAAAGGATCAAATTGAGAAAAAAATATATATAAAATGACTAAAACGTTAACTGAAATTAAGTTAAGGGAGACTTTTTTTAACTATAGATAATTATGCTTTAAGACTCGTTATCTACTAACTATGAAGACTTTTTTTAACTTATTCTTACATAAAAATTTATATGTTAACTAAAAAATGGTTTAAAACTTAGCGCAAGAAATATACAACAATCATCATAGATTACCTAACACAACACTAACATCAAACCATACATGATTTGCATGAATTAAATGCATTAAACACACAATTAATTCATTAACAACAAGCAACAAATTAATCCATAAACCAACACTTATAATTCAACATTAATATCCACACGTGCATATCTATATATATATATCTTTACTATTGTAAAATAAATTCCCAACAAATTATGAAAATGTGTTTTTAAAGGAAAAATAAACTTTTAAAAGTTATTTAGGAAATTCTATTTCTCAAGTACAGTTGAACACTTTATAAACTATCTTCCTCCAATATAACAGTGCAAATTTAATAAACTTCATTTAACTATAATTTCATAATTAATTAATTACAAAAACTTATTAGTAATAACAAAGTTTTCTTACTAAAAGTAGTTTCTAGTTAAATAAGTAAATACAACTTAAAATCACATTTCGGGGAACCATATATTATAGCGGGACTTCTTCTAAACATGAACTTTAGACTCATTAACTTGTAATAACTGCAAGTTTAAAACAAAAACCAAAGACAATCAAACACAAATAATGAATGGGGAGAGTTTTGTAATCATGTTGATATTATAATATAAGTAAGAAGAGCACGCAAATAATCATAATAAAACCATATCATAACACATCATCGTACGGGTTTCATCTCTTGTTTCACTCATCTCTATCAAATAGGGTTTTAGTTACTCATGACAGAGATGCAAAAGATGGAGATTAAAGAAGAATTACAAGAAAGATTCATAAATGATTCTCGATAAAACTCCTCCAATGGTTTTAGAAAACAGTCGTCTCTGAGTTTTTCTGCTAGGCACAAGTCTCCAAACTTCTCAAATTGTAAAATGATCCCTAAAAAGTGAGAAAAATTAGTTTTTATACATTCTCCTTATGCGTGATTTTGCGCTTAAGGCGCATTTGGACAGATTCAGGAAAGCAGAAATGCGCCCCAGGCGCAGGTGTTGCGCTTCATGCGCACAACATATGCTATCTAACATTTACTACTTTTCTCTCTTTTCAGTTTGAATTTGATTTTAGTGTCCGCATGAAAGTTGTGGTTTATGGATCTTAGCTTTCATTGGCACTTGGTGGACTCCAGTTGGACATCAACAAATTCAGATATGGCTGACATACTCCATCATAGGTCATGTTGATTTCTCACAGAAATTCCAGTAGTGCACTAAAACAAAACAACGCAAAACTACAAAAAAATCTCTACTGAATCAAGAAAATAAGCGCATAAGCATTTTATTAAATCATGAACAATAATCAACAAAATATATCAAATAACTCCTTAAATTAACTAATGATTAAAGATAAATAAGAATAAAAACAATAAAAAATGTGCATATCATGAATATCTGTTAAGTCGGTTCACGAAACGAGTTAAAAAAAAACATGTTGTTTAAGTCGTTTGTTGTTAACTTGGGCACGGAACTGATATGGTTTTTAGAGAGAGGAGGAATGTGCAAACTATGGTAAGTGAGAGAGAGGAGAAACAATCAATTGTTTTTTACTTTTAAATTTTCTCTTTTATTTTATTTGATAGATTCGATTTTTTTTTTTTTTGTGTCAAGTTTTAATTGTTTGTGCGTCGAGGCTGACATATAAGTGGAGTAACCATCTAAGAACTTTTTTATGACGAAGTAAAAACTGAAAATTGATATCTTTAGTAAAAAATTAATATATCAAAGTTGAAATTTCAAACTTTTTTATTTTCAATCTCTCTTTACAAAATTATATTATGACTTATATAAATGTGTAATCTGATTTTTTTTATTAAGCTAAAAATTTATTAATTCTAATTGTTTCAAAAAGTACCTTTAAAGCTTTTAGTATAGAATTGCCAATCATGATTGATTTCCTCATTTAGGGTGTAAAAATATAGTCAAGATTTACTTTTTCATGGTTATAAATGAGAAGGTTTATTCAACATAGATTGTCAAATAAAACTTACATATACAAAGAGAAATACAAATAATCATATTATAAACAAGAACAATGTCAAAGAGTGAGATGAAAAATGTTATGATTATGGTCATAACTTATGCAATGATTATTTTCTTTTTGCTCAAGCTGATGAATCTCTTCCACCAACAACACCTCCACCTGAAGCATCAACAGATATTAGAATTGGTCTAATATTTTTGTTATGCCAAGTGTGGTTTTGAAATGTACAAGTAAACTCGACAATCCTATGTTTTTTGCAGCTTGTCTTCTTGGTTGTAAAGTTAAATGCCATGGAAAATTATCACAAGTAGCATATGATTGTGCTACAAACTGTGCTTATTCAAAGTCCAACAATGTTGGTATGTTTATACTTTCTCTCTTTTATTTTATATATTACTATGGTGTTCTGTATGAAGCTAATATTATATATTAATAGAGTTGACTTAAAAATCGATGTTTCTTAAATAATTGATATTTTATATTTTTTCAGATTCACGTAGCGTTGATGGAATCGTGAATTCATGCTTGGAAACTTGCAAGGACAAAATAACTTATATTAATGTTTTTTCGTTCTTGCATAAACGAATCTTATATTCTTACATTCATGTAACACAATAAATCTGAAATTGATCATGACCCCCAATGTTTGCCACAACAATGATTATGTTCTGATCACTTTTCATTAAACTAATGCTGTAATTATGTGAAACTTAAATGTAATATATTTGGTGTTTTGTCATGAACACTTGATTAAATCCTAGTTTTATTATCAGGTTCTATTGAAACCACTTAACATTTTTATTAAATCGTATTTTCCACCTAATTTGTTAACTATTTGAAATTTGGTTATTGTTATATGTTAGTGCCTTAGTTCTTTTTTTTTTTTTTGCTTTATTCATTTTTTTTATCATGTAACAAAAAATAACCTACTAAATCAAAGTGAATCAGTGATATTTTAAATATACTTGATTATATAATTGTATATAATAACCATGTACGTGATTAATGTTTGTCACTTCACAATTAGTTATTAATCTATATTTTATAATATCATCGACATAAATAAGTACAATTATAATTTACTATTAAAAAAATAAAAAAAATAATCCGATGGACAATTCTTATCACTACATCAATTACTTAAATCTCTCCAGTAGCATTGTAGCTGTCTTAATAGTAAGAAGTACGATTTAACTCATACTAATTGTGATAGAACCTACTGTCTATATACGATATGGTAAAGAAACAATTATCTATAGTATATATTAATTATCTAAATCTGTGTTAATTTTATCATTTGAGTAAAATAATAAAATTTTCTATCAATATGAATACATAATAACTTTTGCACTTCAATTTTTCAAATTGAATTTTTTATAAACAGAGCTACTAAGAAGTGTAATTGGTCGCTATTACATATTCCTAATTACACACAAGAAGTTGTTTCACTAATACAATATTAAAATGTTAGCCTTTTTTTTAGTCTTTTAAATGAAGGCAAGTATATATTAATTAGACAATTTTATATATATAAAAACTTTACACGTAGACATACTTTTGTACCACTAAAAGTAATTAGTTTCTTAATTTTAGTTTTTTTGTATTTCTTTAATGAGGAAAACTTTTAAATATACATTACTATAATATTATTCACATATTGTCTTTTTTTAGAGAACAGATCATAAAGATAGTGTTGAAAATGTACAAATCATATTAAGATAATTGTTTTTATCACTTTATATTAATTAAACAAATTTTTTTAATATGTTAAAAAAAATAAAAGTAAATTAATATACTAATTTGAGATTTGAGTTGATGAAAATCATGTACAAGATTAATGTATACAACAGGACAATAAAATAGTCATATTATTAACACTAATTTAACTATATAATTTTAAGCTTCAATTTTTCATCTTACTTTTCTAGTAATGAAATAGAACATGTTGTTGAATGAATTACAATTGTTACACAGTGACAATATTTTGTCATTAAACCGACTAGTTATATTTTTGTTATATTATAATTTAAAATAAAAGAAAATTAATATCTATTTATTTTTTTATTAAAAAATCTAACACGAGAAATTGAATAAAATATAATTATAATAGTCATACACAAGAGGTTAATAGCACTCTGTATGGTATACATATATATAATAGCACCTTGGTAATTTCAGATTTAACGTTTTATTTCTTTATCTTTTTTTTTTCTTCGATTTGGTCCTTTATATTAATTTTAAGTGACAATTTGATCTTTATATTTTATAAAATGTCAACATGTTATCTTTTTTTTTTTGCAAAAATTTTGAAAAAAAATTCATACAAAAATTTTCAAATAAAATCCATAAAATTAATTATCATCCACAAGATATGTTATGGAAATTTGATTCAAATTCAATAAACTTAAATCTTTAACATAAACTTAACATTTTCATCTCTAACAACATCAAATAAAGTAATGAATACATGAAATTATTTTGAAGATTGAGTACGAATTTGATTATTAATTTGTATTATATTGAAGAATAATAAAATTAATTATTCATGGGTTTTGTCTTGAAAATTTTGATGAATTTCTTTGTTAAAAAAGGATAATATTGCTGACATTTTAAAACATAAAAGATCAAATTATCACTTAAATTAAAATAAAGGATCAAATTAGAAAGAAAAAATATATAATGACTAAAACGTTAACTGAAATTAAGTTAAGAAGAGACTTTTTTGTAACTATAGATAATTATGCTTAAGAACTCGTTATCTACTAATTATATGAAGATTTTTTAACTTATTCTTACATAAAACTTATATGTTAACTAATAAAATGGTTTTAGAAACTTAGCAGAATATACAAGCAATCATCATAGATTACCTAACACACAACACTAACATCAAACCATACATGATTTGCATGAATTAAATGCATTAAACACACAATTTAATTCATTAACAACAAGCAACAGAATTAATCCATAAACCAACACTTATAACTTCAACAATAATATCACACCGTGCATTATCTATATATCTTATAGATATATATACTTTGTAAAAATAATTCCCAACAATATGAAATGTGTTTTTTAAAGGAAAAATAACTTTTAAAAAGTTATGGTTAGGAAATTCTATTTCTCAAAGTACACTTGAACACTTTATACATATCTTCCTCCAATATAACAGGTGCAAATTTAATAAACTTCATTTAACTATAATTTCATAATTAATTAATTACAAAAACTATTAGTAATAACAAAGTTTTCTTACTAAAAGTAGTTTCTAGTTTAAATAAGTAAAATACAACTTATAAATCACATTTCGGGAAACCATATATTATAGCAGTGGACTTCTTCTAAACATGAACTTTAAGACTCATTAACTTGTAATAACTGCAAGTTTACAAACAAAAACCAAGACAATCAAACACAATAATGAATGGGTCAGAAGAGTTTTGTAATCATGTTGATATTATAATATAAGTAAGAAGAGCACGCAAATAATCATAATAAAACATATCATAACACATCATCAGTACGGGTTTCATCTGTTTTCACTCATCTCTATCAAATGAGGTTTAGTTACTCATGACAGAGATGCAAAAGATGGAGATTAAAGAAGCTATTATCAAGAAAAGATTCATAATGATTCTCGATAAAACTCCTCCAATGGTTTTTAGAAACAGTCGCTCTGAGTTTTTCTGCTAGGGCACAAGTCTCCAAACTTCTCAAATGTAAAAATGATCCCTAAAAAAGTGAGAAAAAATTAGTTTTTATATACATTCTCCTTATGCGGGATTTGCGCTTAAGGCGCATCATTTGGGACAGATTCAGGAAAGCAGAAATGCGCGCCCAGGCGCAGGTGTTGCGCTTCATGCGCACAACATATGCTATCTAACATTTACTATATTTTTCTCCTCTTTTCAGTTTGAATTTGATTTTAGTGTCCGCATGAAAGTTGTGGTTATGGATCTTAGCTTTCATTGGCACTTGGTTGGACTCCATTTGGACATCAACAAATTCAGATATGGGCTGACATACTCCACATAGGTCATGTTGATTTCTCACAGAAATTCAGTAGTGCACTAAAACAAAAACAACGCAAAACTACAAAAAAATCTCTACTGAATCAAGAAAATAAGCGACGCATAAGCATTTTTATTAAATCATGAACAATAATCAACAAAATATATCAAATAACTCCTTAAATTAACTAATGATTAAAGATAAATAAGAATAAAAACAATAAAAAATGTGCATATCAATGAATATCTGTTTAAGTCGGTTCACGAAACGAGTTAAAAAACAACATGTTGTTTAAGTCATTGTTGTTAACTTGGGCACGGAACTGATATGGTTTTTAGAGAGAGGAGGAATGTGCAAACTATGGTAAGTGAGAGAGAGGAGAAACAATCAATTGTTTTTACTTTTTATAATTTTCTTTTTTTTTATTTTATTTGATAGATTGTCTTTTTTTTGTCAAGTTTTAATTGTTTGTGCGTAAAGGTTGACATATAAGTGGAGTAACCATCTAAGAATTTTTATGACGAAGTAAAAACTGAAAATTGAATATCTTTAGTAAAAAATTAATATATCAACGTTGAAATTTCAAACTTTTTTATTTTCAATCTCTCTTTACAAAATTATATTATGACTATATATAAATTGTGTAATCTGATTTTTTTTATTAAGCTAAAAATTTATTAAATTCTAATTGTTTCAAAAAGTACCTTTAAAGCTTTTATTATAGAATTGCCAATCATGATTGATTTCCTCATTTAGGGTGTAAAAATATAGTCAAGATTACTTTTTCAATGGTTATAAATGGAGAAGGTTTATTCAACATAGATTGTCAAATAAAACTTACATATACAAAAGAGAAATACAATAATCAATACATAAACAAGAACAATGTCAAAGAGTGAGATGAAAAATGTTATGATTATGGTCATAATTATGGCAAATGATTATGTTTCTTTTTGCTCAAGCTGATGAATCTCTTCCACCAACAACACCTCCACCTGAAGCATCAACAGATATTAGAATTGGTCTAATATTTTGTTATGCCAAGTGTGGTTTGAAATGTACAAGTAAACTCGACAATCCTATGTTTTTTGCAGCTTGTCTTCTTGGTTGTAAAGTTAAATGCCATGGAAAATTATCACAAGTAGCATATGATTGTGCTACTGACTGTGCTTATTCAAAGTCCAACAATGTTGGTATGTTTATACTTTCTCTCTTTTATTTTATATATTACTATGGTGTATGAAGCTAATATTATATATTAATAGAGTTGACTTAAAAATCGATGTTTCTTAAATTTTGATATTTTATTTTTTTCAGATTCACGTAGCGTTGATGGAATCGTGAATTCCTGCTTGGAAACTTGCAAGGACAAATAACTTATATTAATGTTTTTTTCGTTCTTGCAATAAATGAATCTTATATTATTACATTCATGTAACACAATAAATCTGAAATTGATTGACCCCAATGTTTGCACAACAATGATTATGTTCTGATCACTTTTCATTAAACCTAATGTGTAATTATGTGAAACTTAAATGTAATATATTTGGTGTTTTGTATTAACACTTGATTGAAATCTTAGTTTTATTATCAGTTCTATTGAAAACCACTAACATTTTTATTAAATCGCTTTCCCCTAATTTGTAACTATTTGAAATTTGGTTATTGTTTTATTG
Organism: Cicer echinospermum; assembly: GCA_002896215.2. Classification (NCBI taxonomy): domain Eukaryota; kingdom Viridiplantae; phylum Streptophyta; class Magnoliopsida; order Fabales; family Fabaceae; genus Cicer; species Cicer echinospermum. The sequence continues at coordinate 15,013 of PGTU02001953.1, forward strand.
TGCCTTAGTTTTTTTTTTTTTTTTGCTTTTTCATTTTTTTAATGTAACAAAAAAAAAACACCTTCTAAATAAAAGTGAATAAATATTTATAATATATTAATTTGAGTTTATTATAATAACCATGTACGTGATTAATGTTTGTCACTTCACAATTAGTTATTATCTATAGTTTTATAATATCATCGACATAAAAATAAATACAATTATAATTTACTAATTATAAAAATAAAAAAAATTAATCCATGGACAATTTTAATCACTAATCAATTACTTAAATTCAGTATTTTTTAGCTTCTAAATAAAACTTAAAATAATTATAATATACTAATTTGGTTTTTATTATAAAACCATATGCTAAATAAACATTTGTCAGTAAATAATTAATTAAATTAGTCTTTGTTTTAATATCATTAAAATAAAAATAAAAATAATTATAATACAATAACAATAATTTTTGCACTTCAATTTTTCAAATTGTTTTTTATAAAATGAGCTACTAAAGAAGTGAATGGTGCAAACAATTCATACACACTAGACAGTTGTTTTCACTAATCAATTAATTAAATGTAGCCTTTTTTTAAGTCTTTTAAATGAAGGCAAAAATAATTATAATAGACCAATTTTTTTATTATAAAAACTTTACACTAGACATACTTTTGTCACTAAAAGAATTAGTTCTAATTTTAGTTTTTTTTTCAAAATGAGAAAACTTTTAATATACTTACTATAATATTTTCACATTTTAATTTTTTTTAGGAAATGAGTCACTAAAGAAGTTGTTGATATGTACAAATCATATATGAGATAATTGTTTATCAGTTATCAATTAATTAAATTGTTGTTTTTTTATATATAAAAAAAATAAAATATTATAATATATAATTTGAGATTTGAGTTGATTTGAAAATCATGTACAAGATAAATGTTTGTCAATAAGAGAATAAAAATCATATATATATATACACTAATTTAACTATAAATTTTTAAGGCTTCAATTTTTCATCTTACTTTTCTAGTAATGAGTCACTAAACATGTTGTTGATGAATACAATTTATACACAGGACAATATTTTGTCATTAAACCAATAGTTATTTTTTTTTTTATTTTTAAATAGAAAATAAGAATAATTAAATATACTAATTATATTTTATTAAAAACTATACACGAGAAATTGAAATGTAAAAAAAATTATAATAGTCATACACAAGAGGATCATAGTTCTTGTATATATATAATAGCACTCGTGGTTCCTTAACTTAATTTCAGTTAACGTTTTATTTCTTTATCTTTTTTTTTCTTCTCGATTTGGTCATTTGTTTTAATTTTAAGTGACAATTTGATCTTTTATATTTTAAAATGTCAACAATGTTATTCATTTTTTTTTTGCAAAAATTTTGAAAAAAAATTTCATCAAAATTTTCAAATAAAATCCATAGAATTAATTATCATCCTCAAGATATGTATGGAAATTTGATCAAATTCATAACTTAAATCTTTAAATAAACTTACATTTTCATCTCTAAAAACATCAAATAAAGAATGAATACATGAATTTATTTAAAGATTTGAGTTACGAATTTGATTAAATTTGTATTATATTGAAGAATATAATTAATTTTATGGGTTTTGTTTGAAAATTTTGATGAATTTTTTTTTAAAAAAAGGATAATATTGCTGACATTTTAAAACATAAAAGATCAAACTATCACTTAAAATTAAAATAAAGGATAAAATTGAGAAAAAAATATATATATAAATGACTAAAACGTTAACTGAAATTAAGTTAAGGGAGACTTTTTTTAACTATAGATTATTATGCTTAAGAACTCGTTATCTACTAATTATGAAGACTTTTTTTAACTTATTCTTACATAAAAATTTATATGTTAACTAAAAAATGGTTTAAAACTTAGCAGTAATATACAACAATCATCATAGATTACCTAACAACAACACTAACATCAAACCATACATGATTTGCATGAATTAAATGCATTAAACACAAAATTTAATTCATTAACAACAAGCAACACATTAATCCATAAACCAACACTTATAATTCAACATTAATATCCACACCGTGCATATATATATATATATATACTGTTGTAAAAATAATTCCGAACAAATTATGAAAATGTGTTTTTAAAGGAAAAATAAACTTTTAAAAGTTATTTAGGAAATTCTATTTCTCAAAGTACACTTGAACACTTTATACTATCTTCCTCCAATATAACAGTGCAAATTTAATAAACTTCATTTAACTATAATTTCATAATTAATTAATTACAAAAACTTATTAGTAATAACAAAGTTTTCTTACTAAAAGTAGTTTCTAGTTAAATAAGTAAAATACAACTTATAAATCACATTTCGGGAACCATATATTATAGCGGGACTTCTTCTAAACATGAACTTTAAGACTCATTAACTTGTAATAACTGCAAGTTTACAAACAAAACCAAGACAATCAAACACAAATAATGAATGGGGAGAGTTTTGTAATCATGTTGATATTATAATATAAGTAAGAAGAGCACGCAAATAATCATAATAAAACCATATCATAACACATCATCGTACGGGTTTCATCTTGTTTCACTCATCTCTATCAAATAGGGTTTAGTTACTCATGACAGAGATGCAAAAGATGGAGATTAAAGAAGAATTACAAGAAAGATTCATAAATGATTCTCGATAAAACTCCTCCAATGGTTTTAGAAACAGTCGTCTCTGAGTTTTTCTGCTAGGGCACAAGTCTCCAAACTTCTCAAATGTAAAAATGATCCCTAAAAAGTGAGAAAAATTAGTTTTTTATACATTCTCCTTATGCGTGATTTGCGCTTAAGGCGCATTTGGACAGATTCAGGAAAGCAGAAATGCGCCCCAGGCGCAGGTGTTGCGCTTCATGCGCACAACATATGCTATCTAACATTTACTACTTTTTTCTCCTCTTTTCAGTTTGAATTTGATTTTAGTGTCCGCATGAAAGTTGTGGTTATGGATCTTAGCTTTCATTGGCACTTGGTTGGACTCCAGTTGGACATCAACAAATTCAGATATGGCTGACATACTCCACATAGGTCATGTTGATTTCTCACAGAAATTCAGTAGTGCACTAAAACAAAAACAACGCAAAACTACAAAAAAATCTCTACTGAATCAAGAAAATAAGCGCATAAGCATTTTATTAAATCCATGAACAATAATCAACAAAATATATCAAATAACTCCTTAAATTAACTAATGATTAAAGATAAATAAGAATAAAAACAATAAAAAATGTGCATATCATGAATATCTGTTAAGTCGGTTCACGAAACGAGTTTAAAAACAACATGTTGTTTAAGTCGTTTGTTGTTAACTTGGGCACGGAACTGATATGGTTTTTAGAGAGAGGAGGAATGTGCAAACTATGGTAAGTGAGAGAGAGGAGAAACAATCAATTGTTTTTTACTTTTAAATTTTCTTTTTATTTTATTTGATAGATTGTCTTTTTTTTTTTTTTTTGTCAAGTTTTAATTGTTTGTGCGTAAAGGCTGACATATAAGTGGAGAGTAACCATCTAAGAATTTTTTATGACGAAGTAAAAACTGAAAATTGAATATCTTTAGTAAAAAATTAATATATCAACGTTGAAATTTCAAACTTTTTTATTTTCAATCTCTCTTTACAAAATTATATTATGACTTATATAAATTGTGTAATCTGATTTTTTTTATTAAGCTAAAAATTTATTAAATTCTAATTGTTTCAAAAAGTACCTTTAAAGCTTTTAGTATAGAATTGCCAATCATGATTGATTTCCTCATTTAGGGTGTAAAAATATAGTCAAGATTACTTTTTCAATGGTTATAAATGGAGAAGGTTTATTCAACATAGATTGTCAAATAAAACTTACATATACAAAGAGAAATACAATAATCATATTATAAACAAGAACAATGTCAAAGAGTGAGATGAAAAATGTTATGATTATGGTCATAATTATGGCAATGATTATGTTTCTTTTTGCTCAAGCTGATGAATCTCTTCCACCAACAACACCTCCACCTGAAGCATCAACAGATATTAGAATTGGTCTAATATTTTGTTATGCCAAGTGTGGTTTGAAATGTACAAGTAAACTCGACAATCCTATGTTTTTTGCAGCTTGTCTTCTTGGTTGTAAAGTTAAATGCCATGGAAAATTATCACAAGTAGCATATGATTGTGCTACAAACTGTGCTTATTCAAAGTCCAACAATGTTGGTATGTTTATACTTTCTCTCTTTTATTTTATATATTACTATGGTGTATGAAGCTAATATTATATATTAATAGAGTTGACTTAAAAATCGATGTTTCTTAAATATTGATATTTTATTTTTTTCAGATTCACGTAGCGTTGATGGAATCGTGAATTCATGCTTGGAAACTTGCAAGGACAAATAACTTATATTAATGTTTTTTTCGTTCTTGCAATAAACGAATCTTATATTCTTACATTCATGTAACACAATAAATCTGAAATTGATTGACCCCAATGTTTGCACAACAATGATTATGTTCTGATCACTTTTCATTAAACCTAATGTGTAATTATGTGAAACTTAAATGTAATATATTTGGTGTTTTGTATTAACACTTGATTAAATCTTAGTTTTATTATCAGTTCTATTGAAACCACTAACATTTTTATTAAATCGTTTCCCCTAATTTGTAACTATTTGAAATTTGGTTATTGTTTTATTGTGCCTTAGTTTTTTTTTTTTTTTTGCTTTTTCATTTTTTTTTCATGTAACAAAAAAAAACACCTACTAAATAAAAGTGAATAAATATTTATAATATATTGATTTAAATTTATTATAATAACCATGTACGTGATTAATGTTTGTCACTTCACAATTAGTTATTATCTATAGTTTTATAATATCATCGACATAAAAATAAGTACAATTATAATTTACTAATTAAAAAAATAAAAAAAATTAATCCATGGACAATTCTTATCACTAATCAATTACTTAAATTCAGTATTTTTTAGCTTCTTAATAAAAAATTAAATATAATTATAATATACTAATTTGATTTTTATTATAAAACCATATGCTAAATAAACATTTGTCAGTAAATAATTAATTAAATTAGTCTTTGTTTTAATATCATTAAAATAAAAATAAAAATAATTATAATACAATAACAATAATTTTTGCACTTCAATTTTTCAAATTGTTTTTTATAAAATGAGCTACTAAAGAAGTGAATGGTGCATACAATTCATACACACAAGACAGTTGTTTTCACTAATCAATTAATTAAATGTAGCCTTTTTTTAAGTCTTTTAAATGAAGGCAAAAATAATTATAATAGACCAATTTTTTTATTATAAAAACTTTACACTAGACATACTTTTGTCACTAAAAGAATTAGTTCTAATTTTAGTTTTTTTTTTTCAAAATGAGAAAACTTTTAATATACTTACTATAATATTTTCACATTTTAATTTTTTTTAGGAAACGAGTCACTAAAGAAGTTGTTGAAATGTACAAATCATATATGAGATAATTGTTTATCACTTATCAATTAATTAAATTGAAACATTTTTTTTATATATTTTAAAAAAAATAAAAGTAATTATAATATACTAATTTGAGATTTGAGTTGATTTTGAAAATCATGTACAAGATAAATGTTTGTCAATAAGAGAATAAAAATCATATATATACACTAATTTAACTATAAATTTTTAAGGCTTCAATTTTTCATCTTACTTTTCTAGTAATGAGTCACTAAACATGTTGTTGATGAATACAATTTATACACAGGACAATATTTTGTCATTAAACCAATAGTTAATTTTTTTTTTTATTTTTAATAAAAATAAGAATAATTAAATATACTATTTATATTTTATTAAAAACTATACACGAGAAATTGAAATGTAAAAAAAAATTATAATAGTCATACACAAGAGGTTAGTAGTTCTTGTATATATACATATATATAATAGCACTCGTGGTATTTCAGTTAACGTTTTATTTCTTTATCTTTTTTTTTTCTTCTCGATTTGGTCCTTTATATTAATTTTAAGTGACAATTTGATCTTTTATATTTTAAAATGTCAACAATGTTATCTTTTTTTTTTTGCAAAAATTTTGAAAAAAAATTCATCAAAATTTTCAAATAAAATCCATAAAATTAATTATCATCCACAAGATATTTATGGAAATTTGATCAAATTCATAACTTAAATCTTTAAATAAACTTACATTTTCATCTCTAACAACATCAAATAAAGAATGAATACATGAATTTATTTGAAGATTTGAGTTACGAATTTGATTAAATTTTGTATTATATTGAAGAATATAAAATTAATTTATATGGGTTTTGTTTGAAAATTTTGATGAATTTTTTTTTAAAAAAAGGATAATATTGCTGACATTTTAAAACATAAAAGATCAAATTATCACTTAAAATTAAAATAAAGGATCAAATTGAGAAAAAAAATATATATAAATGACTAAATCGTTAACTGAAATTAAGTTAAGGGAGACTTTTTTTAACTATAGATAATTATGCTTAAGAACTCGTTATCTACTAATTATGAAGACTTTTTTTAACTTATTCTTACATAAAAATTTATATGTTAACTAAAAAATGGTTTAAAACTTAGCAGAAATATACAACAATCATCATAGATTACCTAACAACAACACTAACATCAAACCATACATGATTTGCATGAATTTAAATGCATTAAACACACAATTTAATTCATTAACAACAAGCAACAAATTAATCCATAAACCAACACTTATAATTCAACATTAATATCCACACCGTGCATATCTATATATATATATACTATTGTAAAAATAATTCCCAACAAATTATGAAAATGTGTTTTTAAAGGAAAAATAAACTTTTAAAAGTTATTTAGGAAATTCTATTTCTCAAAGTACAGTTGAAACACTTTATACTATCTTCCTCCAATATAACAGTGCAAATTTAATAAACTTCATTTAACTATAATTTCATAATTAATTAATTACAAAAACTTATTAGTAATAACAAAGTTTTCTTACTAAAAGTAGTTTCTAGTTAAATAAGTAAAATACAACTTATAAATCACATTTCGGGAACCATATATTATAGCGGGACTTCTTCTAAACATGAACTTTAGACTCATTAACTTGTAATAACTGCAAGTTTACAAACAAAAACCAAGACAATCAAACACAAATAATGAATGGGGAGAGTTTTTGTAATCATGTTGAATATTATAATATAAGTAAGAAGAGCACGCAAATAATCATAATAAAACCATATCATAACACATCATCGTACGGGTTTCATCTTGTTTCACTCATCTCTATCAAATAGGGTTTAGTTACTCATGACAGAGATGCAAAAGATGGAGATTAAAGAAGAATTACAAGAAAGATTCATAAATGATTCTCGATAAAACTCCTCCAATGGTTTTAGAAACAGTCGTCTCTGAGTTTTTTCTGCTACGGCACAAGTCTCCAAACTTCTCAAATGTAAAAATGATCCCTAAAAATGAGAAAAATTAGTTTTTATACATTCTCCTTATGCGTGATTTGCGCTTAAGGCGCATTTGGACAGATTCAGGAAAGCAGAAATGCGCCCCGGGCGCAGGTGTTGCGCTTCATGCGCACAACATATGCTATCTAACATTTACTACTTTTTTCTCCTCTTTTCAGTTTGAATTTGATTTTAGTGTCCGCATGAAAGTTGTGGTTATGGATCTTAGCTTTCATTGGCACTTGGTTGGACTCCAGTTGGACATCACAAATTCAGATATGGCTGACATACTCCACATAGGTCATGTTGATTTCTCACAGAAATTCAGTAGTGCACTAAACAAAAACACGCAAAAATACAAAAAAAATCTCTACTGAATCAAGAAAATAAGCGCATAAGCATTTTTATTAATCCATGAACAATAATCAACAAAATATATCAAATAACTCCTTAAATTAACTAATGATTAAGATAAATAAGAATAAAAAACAATAAAAAATGTGCATATCATGAATATCTGTTAAGTCGGTTCACGAAACGAGTTAAAAAACAACATGTTGTTTAAGTCATTTGTTGTTAACTTGGGCACGAACTGATATGGTTTTTAGAGAGAGGAGGATGTGCAAACTATGGTAAGTGAGAGAGAGGAGAAACATCAATTGTTTTTTACTTTTAAATTTTCTTTTTATTTTATTTCATAGAATTGTCTTTTTTTTGGTCATGTTTTAATTGTTTGTGCGTCAAGGCTGACAATAAGTGGAGTAACCATCTAAGAATTTTTTATGACGAAGTAAAAACTGAAAATTGAATATCTTTAGTAAAAAATTAATATATCAACGTTGAAATTTCAAACTTTTTTATTTTCAATCTCTCTTTAACAAAATTATATTATGACTTATATAAATTGTGTAATCTGATTTTTTTATTAAGCTAAAATTTTATTAATTCTAATTGTTTCAAAAAGTACCTTTAAAGCTTTTAGTATAGAATTGCCAATCATGATTGATTTCCTCATTTAGGGTGTAAAAATATAGTCAAGATTACTTTTTCAATGGTTATAATGGAGAAGGTTTATTCAACATAGATTGTCAAATAAAACTTACATATACAAAGAGAAATACAATAATCATAGCATAAACAAGAACAATGTCAAAGAGTGAGATGAAAAATGTTATGATTATGGTCATAATTATGGCAATGATTATGTTTCTTTTTGCTCAAGCTGATGAATCTCTTCCACCAACAACACCTCCACCTGAAGCATAAACAGATATTAGAATTGGTCTAATATATTTTGTTATGGCCAAGGGTGTGGTTTGAAATGTACAAGTAAACTCGACAATCCTATGTTTTTTGCAGCTTGGTCTTCTTGGTTGTAAAGTTAAATGCCATGGAAAATTATTCACAAGTAGCATATGATTGTGCTACAAACTGTGCTATTCAAAGTCCAACAATGTTGGTATGTTATACTTTCTCTCTTTTATTTATAATATTATATGGTGTATGAAGCTAATATTGATATATTAATAGAGTTGACTTAAAAATCGATGTTTCTTAAATATTGGATATTTTTATTTTTTTTTTCAGATTCACGTAGCGTTGATGGAATCGTGTAAATTCATGCTTGGAAACTTGCAAGACAAATAACTTATATTAAATGTTTTTTTTCGTTTTTGCAATAAACGAATCTTAATTACTTACATTCATGTAAACAATAATCTGAAATGAATTGACCCAATGTTTGCTACAACACATGATTATGTTCTGAAATCACTTTTCATTAAACTATGTGTATTTATGTGAAACTCCAAATAATGTAATATATTTGGTGTTTGTATTAACACTTGATTTACATTCTTAGTTTATTATCAGTTCTATTGAAAACCACTAACATTTTTTATTAAATCGTTTTTCCCTAATTTGTAACTATTTGAATTTGGGTTATTGTTTTATTGTGCCTTAGTTTTT